>JBBPCS010000023.1:8382992-8409758 GCA_037974645.1 Hollardia meadi
ACTCTTGACCCGGAGGTCTTAGCCAACTATAGACCTATATCTAACCTTCCCTTTCTCTCTAAGATTCTTGAGAAAGCGGTCGTTAATCAGTTATGTGACTTTCTACATAACAATAGGTTATTTGAAGTTTTCCAGTCAGGTTTTAGATTGGATCATAGCACAGAGACTGCATTGGTCAAAGTTACTATGACTCTAATTGCATCAGACGAGGGACGTCTCTGTACTTGTCCTGTTAGATCTTTGCACTGTATTTGATACCATCGACCATCAC
This sequence comes from Hollardia meadi, assembly GCA_037974645.1. Classification (NCBI taxonomy): domain Eukaryota; kingdom Metazoa; phylum Chordata; class Actinopteri; order Tetraodontiformes; family Triacanthodidae; genus Hollardia; species Hollardia meadi. Next base: position 8,383,264 of record JBBPCS010000023.1, read on the forward strand.
ATCCTATTACAAAGACTGGAACATTTAATGGCATTAAAGGAACCGCATTAAGCTGGTTTAAGTCCTATTTCTCAGATAGATCTCAGTTTGTACATGTTAATGAGGAGTCCTCCATGTACACCAAACTTAGTCATGGTGTTCCACAAGATTCTGTGCTTGGACCAATACCATTCACTAATATATATATATATATATATATATATATATATATATACATACATACATATATATATACATACATACATATGTGTAATGCCTTGAGACAGGGTCATTGTATCCCTATAAACATGTTCAGAACATCAGGGGGCAGGACAAACATTCATTCCTTTAAAATCCACTGAAAAGCTACTTAAATTCATTTTAGACAGAAAAACAAAGAGTTGGAACAAAAACATCATGAAAGCAGCAGGTGACTTATTAAACTCTAGCATGGCCACCATCATGATTCCCTTTACATATTCAAATATTTTCTCTGTAGAACCTAAATAAAAGCATCAGTTGACATTTTCCTCCTATCCGTTTCCTTTGTGTCCATGGATGACTCCTCATAGTAAATGCTGTAGGAATAAGAGGGGGGTGGGGGGGCTTAAGCCAATTTTTCAGTACATTGTCACAAAGTTCTGAGGAGAGACAGTCATCATTGAGAAATCCCCCAGATTCTTTTCTCTGACATCCATTTGAGAAAAGCAGGATTACAACAAAACATAATTAGGACACATCAACACAAAATTTCGACATTTCGTTATAGTGGTAAGTTAGAGAGCTTGTGTATCAGGTCAACCTGTTCAAGTCAAGCGCCAATCGTGACATTTCAGAACATTATCGAAGGTTTCGGTGGATTATGACGCTCACCAAACCTCTGGACGTGATTGAGATTCTTGCGTGTGGTACGATCGCAGCCCTTCTCTCCCCTGCCATTATCGTGCACGGATGTGGGAACTCATTTATTAGGTCATTTATTTAAAAGAAAAAAAAAGTAACTATTTATCTGTTACCGCCATGTCCAAATGACACATGGCAACTCCCTCTCAATAAACAAACTGATCGAGCATACAAACATGGGGGTCATGGAATACTAAGCATGTCTTTGGAAAACAGTAATAACATATCTGCTTTTAATGCTGTAGATATACAAAAATGAGTAATTTCATTAATGCTAACCCCAGTGTGAAACAGGTAAAACGATACAGGTCCTGTATGGTGTTTTTTTTTCTTCTTTTCTCTGAAACATTTGACCACAAAAATACAAACATTTAGAATTCCACCTGTAATTTTGCAATACACTCTCAATTCTCGGTCACTTAAAAATCATACAAAAAGACATTATAAAAGTAACAAAACGGCAATGGTAATGAAAAAAAACAAAACAAACAAATTGCACATCCAGTGTAGGACTTTCACAAATGTGCTCAGCAAAACCTCAACCTGCAGTCTCTTTTTATACATTTAATACATTTATAACATGAAAAAATACACAAAAAGAATATTACACCAGTACTAATCAAGCAATCACCTCCCTGGCCTCCTCAGTGACAGCGAGGCCATTTACATACCTTGGTTTGTATTGTTTGCCCATTCACCAGATGGAACTGATACCAATGGTGTCATTTTGAAGAGTTGATGTTACTAGCACTTTGAATAGACGCTTGATTTTCTAAATGAGATTAGTTGGATGGGTGTGATGGAGGGGGGGGGGGGGGGGGGGGGCGGCAGGCGGAAGGGGGTACGAGGCTGACCAAAAGAGGAATGGGACTGTGATGGGTGCGGTTTGATGAATGGGAGGGCGGGGTCGTGATGGAGGTGAAGGGTGCAGTGGAATGCAGGTGGGGGACAAAGGGTCGTTTGGTTTGGTTGTTGCATGCCACTACACATACCACTCTTTCTTAGAAATGACAGAGCCGTCGGTTTGAGAGATCATATCGTCAGCTATCTCAGGTTCAGGGTCATACTGGAAAGCCAGAGTCCGCTCATCATAATCTCGGCTCTCTCCTTCATCCACAGTGAAATAGGGCCTCTTCAGGTCCTCTTGCTCGGTGTCAAAATCGCGCTCGCTTGCCTCAAACCCTCCAGGGCCGCCGATCTGGGCGGGTTTCTTCTCGTCATCCGAGTCGTCCGGGTACTGCAGGTTCTTGGGGATGGGAGGGTGGACAGGCAGGCCCCCGGCCTTACTGTACCCATTTCCAAACACATGTTTCTTGGTGCTGTAGTCACCTTTGAAGGTGTGCTGGCGGCGGCGCAGGAATATGAAGAGCAGTATGGCTGCCACACTCAACAAGGCAACTCCCCCCACAGCACCCCCGATGGCGGCACCTGCATTGTGCTGCTCCTGCGGGATCTCAGGGTCCCCAGGTGGCGGGTTCTTAGGGAATTCTGGGTAGGAAAAGACAGATGGAAGGGAGTGTGTCAGTGCTCTGGTGGGAGGAGGTGCGTTTGTGCAGGTGAAGATTTTTTTTTTTTTTTTTTAGGAAAGATGAAGTAAGGGAGACAAGGATGGAAAAGCAAAGGGGAAAGGAAGGACCCTCCGGCGCCACGACAAAACACCCCCAAACCCAAAGGAGCCCTTACCGACAGTGTGGCAAGGCTCAGTCATTAACAGTAACATGCAGTTTCAGATATGAAATAACAGCCAGTGCACCACACAACACCATTCAAGAGTAAAATGACTGAGATTAAAGAGATTAAAGTGAATAAAGCTTTCGTCAGCATGCATTAACCATCATTACATCTCTGTTTGGAAGATAGAGTAAAATAAAACAATTCAATACACAAACTGTGGAAGAGTCAAGTCATGTGGCCTTTCAGTTAAAACATTCAACTTTGCAGGTTTCACCCAAGTCATAGCAGACATACTGAATGATTACACTGCAGTACAGACCGGCATAAAAATAGTACACCATGACATATAACCACCTCCATCATCAGCGTAGCCCTAATGAAATGAAAGAGCACTGCCAGAGATGATTATCAGCAGCCAAGCATACACAGCCCCGATGCATGAAGAGAGCTAATAAACATGATGCTTTATTGTTCAGGCAGCAGAGCAGACAGCCAGGATATGCTTCTAAGGAAAAAATATATATAGTAATCAGTAAAGACAGTGGAGAATAGAGTCAGAGATATGCTCTAATCTAGAACTAAGTCACAATGACTAATGGCCTGCTAGAGACAAACAGTAACTAAAATGCCTGGTTCTGCCTTGCAAATTCAAAGAAGATTTGTTGTTTTTAAAACGGCTTCTACCATATCTGGAGCTAAACTGAGCCCTCACATTCATTTGAGAGCACGTTGCCTACCCACAGGAAGATAAACAGCACTCATGACTAACAGAGTTGTTGTTTACAGTAAAACTAAGCCTTGAAAACCATGTCCCTTACATTAACATCTTCACTTAAAAAAAACCCCAAAACCGAAATAACAAAAAAAAAAAAAAAATTGCGAAGAGACAGGAGAGACTTTTATCTAAAAAGTGATCAAAGCCTTAAGGCGCACAGGTAGTGCTTGTCTAATCCTGCAGAGCAGAAGCACATTTAACTTCACTGGCAAACGCTGAATCCTTAACAGAAAGGTGGGAGACAAAAAAACAACAAAGAGTTACACCATCTACTAAACAAATGGTGTGGGAGAGGAACGAAACAAAAAGAGAACAAAGCTTGCTATTCACACAGGGCAAACCACAGACTCATACAGTATGTACAGTATAACAGTGAGGCAAGACAAGCCAACACTATAGATACAGAAACGATTTACTGATGTTGATACCATTCTGCCTACTGCCGTGCTGATTTATGACAATCCTACTGTGAACACACCGTAATCTAATGATCACAGACCGTGACGCTGTTCACAAGGTGCCTTCTCAAAGGAAGTATCTACAAGCACTGTAACACTCAGGAAGCAAATCAGTTACGTTGTAGATTTAACTGAAACACATATGATGTTCGGTTTCAATGTGTATTTCCATAAAGTTATATCAACAGATGAAGTCATGTCATACCGTAAATGCAACACATTTTCAGGTTCTATTCATAGTTCATACATGCACACATTATAAATGCAGATGTGTCAGCATCGAGGGCAGTTACAATTTAAAGGGAACAAGTGGCAGATGACACGATTGCATCAGTATTGCCCTAAATAGGAATCTATATGTAATATATACAATTATGGTTAATATTGATGGGGGGAATAGTCTTTCTGAAACGGCACACTGTGTGTGTTATGTTAAGCAATCCTAAAAGTTCTTTAGAGACAATATATTCTCTATGTTGCCTTGCAGAAAGTGCAATAAGAGTCAAATCACTATAAAAACAAAAACAAAAAACAACAACAACCCCCCCACCCCCCCCCCCCCAGCAAATCTGAAAACGTCCACTTTCCTCATAATGCTAAATAAAAAGGACAAATTCCCCACATAAGCAGAAAATGATTTTCAAATCATTGCTCTAAGCGGCTGAGTCAAAACCATTACACTCAATTAGAACTGCTTTTTAGTGGAAATGATAAATCTGCATAGCTGTGGTAGAAAAACTGAAAAAACTGGCCACTGAAGCCTTCCTATCTCCTTTAATTACAATGGCACTTTATCAGTCCAAAGTAGAGACCTCCCAAACGCAGCCACTCCCGTCAGATGCTCTTCCACTGCACCCTCTCTCTCAGGGCCGACAGCGAGGCTCTCCAATTTCTAAAGCGGTGCGGGGCACAGTCTCAAATATCAGCTCAGGTTTTAATCTGACCACCTAATGGGATTATTCAGACACAGGCCTTCATTACACACATGAATGAGAGAGCAGAGCCAGGCCACCCCTGCTCGAGAACACATCCTCCCACCAACGCCAATCCAGAGGGAAAAAATAAAAAATCCAGAGGATTGAGGCAGTAGAGAGAGAAGGAATAAAGGAGAAAAACATTGTCCTGTAATCCTCTCCTCTACCTTTCCCTGCCTTTCTTTTCTACGATCTGTCTTTGCTCTCGTCAGTCCCCTTATTCAATCCTAATCAGGCAGCTTTTTGCCTTGTTAAGCTAAGGTTGCCAAGACTCAATATTTATCACTTAAAGGGGTAAAAGGCACAATGCAAGACCTTTAAAACTGCCATGAATAGTGGCAGTGAAAGATGATGCAGTGAGCTTTCAAAGGTTTTCTCTATCACCTCCATTTCTATAAAGGATCAAGGGACAGCAACTCTTAACACCAGCATTTGAAGAATGTCAAAACTAAAGATTGAAGAATGTGTTATTATCCTTGCCAACTGGAGACATTAAAGCAGTTGTAAACATTCAGGTGTTTTTGTGGCTTTTTTGGGCTGGCACATCTACCTCTGAGGAAGCCTTAGAAGATGCCGCGTGTGAAACAAGAGATGGAGTTTCTAAAGGGGTTATTAAGATGTTTTACTATAGGGGGGATGGCAGCAAGGGGCACTGAAGTGTTCAAATGGCTCTAGCTCTGTAATGGGGGTACTCTAAAAGCAAGAAAAGAAAGAGGGAAAGAGAAAGACCAGGAAAGGCTCATCATCTCACTTCACTGCAGTGGAGGAACACACTGTCTTTATATTGCAACTCAAAGGGGTGTGCTGGCAATGAGGACTGCTCGTTCTCATGCCGTTATCCAGGGTACTTCTGCTCTGTACGTATCCCTCCACAAGGTCACACCACAGCAGCACCTTCCTTTCAGCCCACTGGCCATATGCACACACGAAGACAACATAATGGCGAAATATTTCTCAATTTCTACAGCACCCCAATTGGAGTGGCCATGGTGCAAAGTAATCACATTACAGGAACACTAATGATAAAACACATTTTAAATGGTCGGGGTACGTGGGGGTGTTTGACAGCACGGAGGAGGGACAACACGTTTCACCAGGACGCCATTGCTACCAGCAACACCTGACAACAGATAGATTTTTTTTTAAAAGGCCTCAAAGCAGCACAATGATACAGTTCCAGGCAACAAAAGGCAGTCTATTAACACCACTCTGGAAATATGAAGATAGTGCTGTAACCTTGAGTTGCAACGACTAAAATGTACTATTGAGATTAATAGGTACCAGAATGAGCTACGAAAGGCTATAATTCAATCCAGAGGCATGATGGATTTTTACAGGTAAAGAATAACATTAAACGCTGCAGCTATTTCAATGCTGCAACCACGCCATTTTCCATTACATTATCACACTGTTCTGAGCACACACATCTGACTTGATTGAGTGGATGATTAACTACCTCCGAACATCACTCTTGAGTCATTTGTGGAAAACAGAAGTGAGCCTATAGGAGAAAGTCTGAAACGGTAAACAAATGTGGTTAGCAAAAAAAAGAAAAAAAAGAAAAAGTGTTGCTTCTTGTTGTAGAAATAACACATTGGGTGTGTGCCAGATTTATGGTTTTAGAAAACAAAATGCATTCAGAGCAGCTTTTCGTATTTCGGCGTAAGCTACAGTGCAAACAACCAGCAGCAGCAAATGTTCAAAGGTACTGAAGGAGGGGAGTGTCTGTAACAGAGGAGCCTTGAAAGCGAGACAAACTGTATCGCAACTCGGTCCTGCTGATACCGTTTCTGGGTGTGCTCCAGTCATGTCTGAACACGAAAAAAGAAAGGAGAGGGATGGGTACAAACGTTCCTGAATCTTAGCGCAATCACTCATGGACAGGGTGTTATGACAGAGGCCTGGAACGTTGAGAGAGGATTGTGGTCCAGGGAGTGGTTCGCTAATATGACTAAATGAGGAACAAGCAGCAGACAACAGAAGACGGAAAGCAAATAGAGGGCTACTCTGAGAGTTTGAAAAGTGGCAACAAGGGGGGTGGGGGGGGGTGGAGCGAGTGCTTTTGAGAGGTTGTTGAGTGACAATGGCAAATAAAGAATGGCATAATGACTGAGTGAGAATGAGGACAATCGGGGAAGACGCATTAATTCAGTGATTCCAACAATCCTCATTATTCCCCCTGTCTGAATTTGCCAGTGGTTGTGAAGCCATGGAAATGTAATGGTGCCACAACGAATAAGAGCTCATCACTGACAGGAATTTAGCATGCTGCCCGGGGAGTCGACGCCGTGGCAAAGCTCCTTTTCACCCTATCGCATACTCCCTTCCAATACAATTTCTCTCCGTTTGTCAACTTTTTTTTTGTTGTTGTTTTTTCTGCTATCAATGATTTTACAGAGACGTAAGCTCATTTCATATGTAGGTAAGTGACACTTACGGCATTAAAACCTCCAGACAAGTGATTCAAATTCAACTCCCTGCACAAAGCCAACAAATAAGAGGCACAGGATGTGCTGGAGGAGAGATAACACTTTGAAATACTGGGATCAAAAACACCGGTGACATGTGTGGCGTGTTGCGAACATGCAGCAGCCTGCAGGATGGTCTTCGCAGAGAAACACAGACTGCTTCTTGTTTTCATCTCAAGCACGTAATCTCTGACTTTTTTGGGGGGGCCTCTCCTGGTGACCAAGGATACTCAACACTTACATTTATGGTTTAGTCATATCAGCAATGATAACCAATAACCAAGATGACAAATTTTTAGCGGAGACCCCACAGCAACATTGTGATTGAAAATGCTGGAAAATACTTCTGTTCCAAAAGAAAGCATGTTTTATGCCCTTGTAGATGTAACATATATATATATATATATATTTTTTTTTTTTGATGCTACGGCGGTCGACATAATCATTCCTAATGCACCCTTTAATGAGCAATAAATATTTACACTGGCATCTTAACACCAATGCTCTCTTTAAAATCATGTTTGCTCGTAAGGTACCATTAGAAATGCATTTCCCTGCCGCCTGCACGTGGCTGTAGCGCTAAGTGGGAGCGCTGTAAAGATGAGTTATTGGGTCAGCAGACATGCGGCAAACAAATCTGCATGTTAGTATATGTTAAGCCAGGAGACATGGTGGCACTGTTTGTTTACCATCTTACCCTCAGCTTCACCTCTGCTGCTTTTTTTTTGTGTGTGTCCTTGTTATTATTTTGGAGCCATGTGTGTAATGAGTGAATCAACATCAACATCATCATCATCATCATCATCAGCAGCAGCAGCAGCAGCAGCAGCAGCTCTGGAGCCAGTGGTCAGACCCTGGGACAGTGTCTGACCTACTTCATCAGGCTCTCAGGGAGGCGTGACAGATCCAACACCACACGGGTGGATGGTGAGGAGGAGGAGGATGGAGGAGCAGAGCTGGGCCGAAGGGGCTCAGCCAATCCCCCTGCTCCATCTGTCTGCCACATCCCTCTCCTCTGCATATCCTCCGGAGAGCAGAAACAGCAAGACATGCAGAAACAAATGTTAAGATAAATCACTACGATCTCAGCTGCTCTGCACTCACATGCTCTCCCTTGGTGAAATTTCACTCCCACAGCCGGGATAGCTCTTTGCAAATACAACAGACCACTTTACACACTGGACATCCCCCCTCCTCCATTTTATGCAAAATGAGCCGCAGTCCCCCTCCAGTGCTTTCCCTGGCATAGCACAACACAGCAGAGGCTTTATGGGGCAGCCTATGGCGTGCAAGCGAGGGCGCGTCTCATGCTAATGTCTCATTTGGATAATGAGGTGTATTCTTGGCAGGATCTGAGCAGTGAGCATCTCCTCCTGTAGTGTGAACGTGGGGGATAGACAGAAAGTCGTGCTATCAGCCTGCAGATCCAAATCCTTCTAGGTCTGGAAACGCCTGATCAGACAGTTTAAAGGTGATGAGAAGCTTGCAAGGAAAGCAGGAGACCAAGACACTGAATGCGCTCCTCAACCTGCCTGACAGCATGTGTCTGCTTGAGTTGAGGGTGTAATGATATACAAGATATACGCATGTGGCCTTTGGATCTATGAATAATGCAGGCGCCGATGTAAGAGGCGACAGTGCAATATGCTATAGCACAGATTGAGACAGACTCCACCATGACAGGCGAAGACAAACAAATTTCACATTGCTGGGGGAGTCTCTGCAAAGCTAACATCATAATGTCTCTTGTTTCTGTCAGAGAAAAGAAAGAGACAAATGGCAGCGTGCAGCGGCTCTGCTGTTCGATGTCAGTAATATATGTCGTGATACGTGTTTTATTCAAGGATTTTTTCGCCGCGGACTTGCGAGTTTTGTCACACGGAGGAGCATCAGCGCGCTATCATGTTGACAAAACCGACAGACCTTGCATTGACGGGCAGGGCAACATGCCTGTTTCTCAGCTGATAAAAAAAGAACCACGCAATCAACACATGCTGATATTTACAGTTTGCTGGTGCTTGTATAGACCAGCGAGGAGGGACAGGAAGGGTTTTTTTTTAAGAGAGAACATAGGGGAAGTTCAATATTTGGGGTGTTTGTGCAGATTAAATTCCTTTTAAAGCCACTACAAACAGTTTTGGATTGTTTTGGGGTTTGGCAGCCACCGTGGACAATAGTTGAAGCATTTGCCATGAAAACTACCTTCAGCTTCTTGTCACAAAATCTCCCTTTAAATCCAACTAAAGGATTATCATCATGTCCCGAATGCAATGTATCATTGTTAAGGCAAGACAGCAAGGAGTCAATTAAAAGTGTAAACCAGTGGGCTATCAGTCATGGAGAAAGAGGAATTTTGATTTGATAGGAGGGGGGCAGAAAGGCGTGACCGTTGACTTCCTTTAAATGTTTTCTAGGATGATCAAATGTCCATTTCATGGGATCTTCAAACCATCCATGTCAGCTGATCATTTATTTGGATATGAGAAAAAAATATGTTGTAAAATGTAGACCAATGAGGCCAATACCCGTTTAATAAAGAATACATGTCTAATAAATGTCTTATGTGTCTCATGCGTCCAGTTCAAGTTGCAATAAGATTTTTAGTAAAGTCATAGCATCTAATGTCAGCTCAGAAGAACATCTCCTGCTCAGTCATTTAAATTTATGCCGAGAAATCTCCCTTTGCCAGTGCCAACAAATCGTTGCTGCTTTCCTGCCAACCTGGTGGCAAACATTTGGCATCATTATATAGACATAGCTAATGCCTTATTTTGCTAGCACCGGTGATGTGGACCAAAGAAAATTTAAAGCAAGATTGGTAAATCAACAGTGGAAAAAGGACCTCTCATTACTACTCATTTTTGTACTGTAGGACTTGGAGGATAGAGAAAGTGACCACCAGAAGTTGACACAGGCTGTTACATAAAGTCATGAAAACAGCATCCTGCCCTCTCTTCCACCTCTGCCTCTGTACTGCTCCCAGTTTCTGTTTGCCTGGGAGCCCATTTCTGGAATCCACTTTGCCTCCTCAACTAAATTCCCAAAAAAATCTGCAGAAGCATATTCTTCGGTCACGTGGACACCTTTATTTATTTATTTATATTTTCCATTGGACTGATTATGTTTTATTCATCTCATTTTCACCGTGCGGTTAAGATTTTTTTCCCTCTCAACTTCATTTTCTCACATGGGAGAGAGAACTATTCCTGCTCAGGCAAGCGTGAACAGATGTCAGCAGTGGTTGCCTGTGCTTACAGAAGGATCCATCCTCACGCTTTCTCTGTAAATCGGAGAGAACGCTCTCGAGGTGACTGCCCCTCTGCTCTCTAAAGCAGCTCCTCAGACAAAAGGGGGATGAAAGTTAGCACTGCTGGGCCATAAGTGAAATCACCGAAAGGTCACATACTGGCTGACCCTGAGCTGATCTGATATTATCCTTCACAGCCGATCCTGCTAATGGGGAAGGAATTATGCATTGTCTTTGACTCAGTCCGGCCCCCCCATCTCACAAAGATTAGCACTGCTGTGTGAGTCAAGGTTAAAAAATATCTAATCAAGTCTCAATGATTATTCGAGTGAGTAAACAAATGAAATCGTGAACGTGAATAGTGAATGCGCCGCTTCACTGAAACTAATTTTCCCACACGTCACATATCCGTGTAGTGCCAAGAAAAAAAACAAAAAAACACACACATGCTCTTTCAGGGGTGATAATGACATAATTGTAAGGCCCTCCTGACAAAACAGCCATTCATCATGTCTTATTACGCGCTGGGAAGAAATGTAAGATGGCAGCATCGATTTGTTTCGAGCCCAGAGTGTGATGGTGGAAAAGCTGATTATCTTAATGAAAGACTGATTTTGCACTCTCGTGTTGGGGAGGATCTCCGAGGTTTAACCACATTATTCAGCCTTTCTTCTTGTGGTTTTGTCAGCTGCAATATTTTACAAGTGACCGTTTGACATGGCATTCCTATTAGATAGTCAAAAGCTGCAGAGAATGACTCATCAAAAATAACTTTCGTAGCTGGGTTGTTTAATTGTCTCTATTTTTTAACATGGCCTCTGATGCCCGTTAGTAATTCGCTGATTAATCAGATCTGACGACTTGTCAGCTTTCCCTCAGGAGATTTCCGAACTGAATGTGAATGATAGAGGTATTTTCTAAATAGAGGCCCATTACATCAAGCTCATCTTCCTTGCCACAGATCCACTCCCCTCCCTCTCTTCTTTTTCCTCAGACATCCTCTTTCACCTCTTTTTCCTGAGAGTGAGGATTGATTAAAACAGGGGAGTGGTTCATTAGATTCTGACAAGCGACACCATATCTGCAGAACACATGTCCTTGGAGAAAGCCACCTTAGTTCATGTGACTTACTGTAGTCGATGCCATCTCCACAGCAAACACTATTCCCAAACTAATTGAAACAAGCTGCTCTGTGGCCACGCTATCTGCTGAGGTGACAGTTAGGTGTCTCTCATAATCTGTCCATGAAAACTGAGTAGCGTGATTAAAATGCGCCTTTCCTTAAGTGCGCCATCACTGTTGTTTCCCGTGTGTGAGAAAATACACACAGTGTCTGTGACACAAACAAGTTGTCACAGACATTTTATCTTCCTGACACTGGAGGCAGGGTTGTCTCACTGCCAGGTGTATATTACAGTGTCGATCAAAAAAATCTACGTAAAAATGAAAACAAAATGCACTGCTGCCAAACCCCTGCAAAACGCAGCTAGTCGCAGTGTCTTTGGATAAATCTAGGTCCCGATAGTGACACACCAGTGGTGGTGCTTTAAAGATTGTTTAGGTGTTATATTTGTCCTTGTTGTGATACAGTTTATTGCAGATGAAAAAAGGCCTGAATCCTTCACTCCAGAAACACAGAACTATGGAAAGTGCCTCTAAATCCAAAATGATTAAAGTTTGGCATTTTAGAAAGAAAAAAAGAAATAATAGTTATTTATGTTTAGCTGTAGTCTAAAAACCATCAGCTCTAGTAGCTCTGTGAGGTGCTGAACAAATGTGCTGCAGCTGTCGGCCTGGTCACCTTCCTTTTCTGCAGAGAACACTTAGCTAGCATTACCGAGGCACAATGCTGCAACCTTGAACGGCAGCCAGCAGTGGGCTCTCTCACCTGCCATGTCTCAGATTGGCCTGTCTGAGGCTGTTGGGAGGCACAAAAATACTCTCTGAAGTTAATGAAGCATCAGCATAGTTCTTTACCTCCACCTCCGGGTCATTATGCACAGCCAATGTCAAGGCGGCGCAGAGCACTTCAAAGAATCAGAGGAGGAACCCAACCTCAGGTTTACCTTATTCATGTCGTCGTAACTGATACACACTGATCCACATTGACAGAAAGATTTCTTTTGCATATATTCTCAAAGCTTAATGGTGTTCCGTGGTCGTGCGGGAGATTACACTGACAAGACCACATTAGGAAGGGAAAAGGGTAGCATTTCACAACAATAACAACAAAGAGCATTGTATGCTGCACCTGCATGAGACACAAGGACAGGACACATTGCTGCACTCCTATCTCGAACCTAAAGCACCAATTCATACTAATGTTTGTCAATCAACTAAAACTGTTTGTGTGCTTCTGCAATTTGTCTGGGTGCCATGTTGGCGCCGAGGCTCTGATGTGCTGGAGGGGAAGCTGGCTCCTCTGCCTTTGACTTGTCAATATTACTACGGGAACTGGCAACATGCTTTTAAGGCTTGTATGGGACCCTTTGGGAATGTGTCCGAAACAGAAATTCAGGACTTTTGCCATCTAACAGTATAGAACAACACTTGCAGCTACTATCCAGCTAATTACTGCAGAGGATACAAACAGACAACCTCCAAATATCAAGGACGGAGCTCTGTCAGATAAATGAAAACTGACAGTCAAGTTGTCAGTTAAACTAGAATTACCACCTCACAATTGTATGCCTTGACATACCAGACAAGTTGCGCTTTACACCCGTGTCAGTCCAGACTCATATATGTAGTGAAGACTTTGAAGGAATTTAATTAAAGGTATTAAGTGGCAACATGGAAGTTATCAAAATATTGACATGAATGAGTCCAATGAGAAACATGCTGTCTTCATTTAGAGATAGTTTTTCCAGAGCAGTACAGAGGACTAAGAGAGCTTCATCACATGGTGCAACGACAACCACCTGAAGCTCAATATCAGTAAAACCAATGAGCTTGTGTTGGACTACAGCTGTATGTCATTAGTGTTTAAGTTCACAGAGAAAACCAAAAGACAGTCAAATGCCTCAAATCTGGGTGTTGCTGCAAAGAAAACATTGAGGCTTTTCACACACACCTTCAACCAGGTATGGAGTAATTAAGTGAAGTAATTATTGTAAATACGCAGAGTGACGGGATGTAACGGTTTCCGCAGCTTTAAAATCAATTATTCCATGTCCTTCAACCGGCTACTGAACAATCAAACATTCACATGAAAGAGGCATTGATTCAAATTTTGTGTGCAGACCAATTTAAAGTGAATAGGCACACATTATCTGCCCACGCTTTGGTCACCTCAGTCACTGTATAACATTATACAGACAAATGATGAGAATTAACAGAAAGACTACAGGGACAAAAGCAAAATGGTTTGTTGATTTAAGCAATCAATGAAAAAAGCAGAAATAGAAAATGACTACGATACAGTACTTTATGCCAAACAAGACAATCTCTTTGGGGCATAATTACTCAATACATGCTGGTGCAGGATGATTTCCTGACAGTAGATTACTTCCTTACTTTCCTGTTTGATAAGTACTGTTCATGCTCCTTTGAGATTATCTATTATCACACTTTTTCGATGGGCACATTCTCAGAATGCATCACATGACATCACATCCTACAAAGCTGCTTTGTCCTAGCCTTACCCTTCCCAGTAAAGAATAACACACTGAAAGAGAGGAAACTGAAAACAAGGGTATGCAATGATACTGTAAGGCACAGCTGTTCACTTCACACCAAGCACAGCGTTCCCAGAGACACAACATGAGTCAACATGCAAAGCAATGCAAGTTAGAACACCCCCGCTTCCCAGAAACCAAGCAGCACAAAGAGCAAAGGGAAAAAGTCTTTCCAGTCCGACCAGAGCAAAACTGTGACAGCCTCCCATTTGCACACACACACACACACAGCTGGTAGCAATAGAAGGAGGTTTCCAAAATTGTAGTACGTATAGCAAAGTCAGATCTGGTATATATTGTAGCAAAGGGTTTGAGTGCAAAATATCGTCCCCTATGGATAAGAACCCAGAGGGACCGCAGTGCATGTGTGCCAACAGTTAAGTGGAAGGCAAGGGAACTGAATCAGTTTTGTTCAGCATTTGTTTTTTTCCCAGAAGACAGAAGAGACAAAAGAACGAACGCACAGCTCAACTACAAAAGAGGAACGGGCTGTTCGGAGAAATGTGAGCGTGATGCGAGCAAACTATGATCAATACAGTACCCTCACCTCAAACCCCCATTGTGCTATATTTTTTTTTTTTTAAGTGACGATAATAGACTTGCTTTATATTGCTCCCACAAATGCGATGTGTAACAGGGCCGGGTGGGAGGGGGGCTGCTGTTGCATTCTCACACTGTGTGTGGAGCTCTGATATACAAACACAGAGGCTTTTTCCCCCCATCTAACCTGCTACACAGGGCAGCAGGGAGCCGCACAGCCGTGGCAGGTGGCAACAGCATCGAGAACACACAGGCAATCTGCTACAATCAGCTTGTCTGTGCATGCACATGTATATTTGTGTTTATCTGCGCAGACGGGGGTCTGACAGTCCCTGACAAAACTTTTAGTGGGGTACTGTATTGATGCAAGCCATGCCAGAGTTGCCGAAGAGACAGAAGACAGAAATGACCGCCTTTATCAACCTACCTGTGATGTTCACGTCCACAATGCCAGTACGAGTCCCGATGCCGTTGGTGGCGTCACAGACGTAGGTGCCGGCCAGGTCGTAGGTTACTGGCCCCTTGAAGAACAGGGTGTTGTTCTTGATTTCCACATTACTGGGCAGGGAGCCGTTCAAGCTGTGGTGAGAGAGAGAGAGGCGGTAATACAGACACCATAAAAAGGGAGAATTACACCAGGCCACAGTAAAAAAAAAAACAACCTCTCCCAGGAGCGGATAAGCAATTCAAAACACATAAAAAATACAGTCTCCAGTGCCAAACAAACCTGGATGTGTGTGTCGGGGTGAGATAAACACCACGAATATTTGACAGCGATATATTTCAGCCATCATCCATCAAGTCCAAACAAAATTATGTGGACAGGGAATCTCAGCAGGTCCACACAGGTAAGACATAGTTGATGCCTGAGGACACAGGCTTTTTTGGCATGAGGAATACAAAAAAGACAGTGGTAGGGGGGAGGGTTGGTGATGGGAGCTGGAAGCTTTTTTTCCCCCCTCATCTATGGCACAGCTCACATGGCTGAACTCAAAACTCATGGGAGCTGTCAGGAGAGGCAGCTGATCAAGCGATAAATGCAGAATCTACCAAATGCTGCACTGTCAATGAGAACTGGCGCCCATTCCTCCTGCCTGAGGTGTTTGTCTTCATGGTTCGCTATGTCTACTGTGTTCAGACTCGCTCATGTCCTTTGATCAGGTCAGCACACTTTGAGGTCACGGATCATGAGTACACCAACCCTCCATTCTATTATCTGGAACCTTTTTATGGAGCCTGGAGGCTGAAAAGGTATCGAATTTCATGACAATTAGCTGTTTCCTTGTTGCCTCCCCCTCGATCAGCTTCATCAGCTGCTCTGAATGGATCTCGCTTGAACCTGGAAAACCGGGACTTTTTTCAAATAAATGAATGCCAGTTACATTCAAGCTCTTGCCAAACAAGTTCACACAATGCTGATTAAGCCTATCGCCGGCATGTAAAATCTCTCTGTACTTCACAGATCTGTAGTCTGTGGCGACTTTCCTGCACTGGCACACCGGAAGCGATGCATTTCACAGCAACTAGGCCAAGAATGGAGGCGACAGCAAATAGCAGTATGGCGGAGCCTATGGTGCCATTAGCACGTTGACAGTGTTTGTGTAAGTTACTCTCACTGCCAGAAGAAAGCAACAGAAGTTCCTCATTGCAGGTTTAAGTATTGCTATAAACATGACTGTAATCACTGCGGTATGACTGTGGTTAGCTGCTGGGTGTTGCCAATTTCCAGCTATATATTTCTATCGTAGCTTTGCATGATTCACAGTTTAAAAAATATTTTAATTAGAATTATTATTAAATCGTCTGAAACAAGCTCCCGTCTCCTTAAGGTCCCCACCCTGAAAGTCCACTTTCTTCTGATTGGACAAACTTGTACCACCCCACCTATTGCAATGTGGACCACTGAATTTAAGTCAGGCTTCACTGATTACTACACAAAAACAAATCTTTATAAAACACAACTTTTTCTGTGATTTTGGTGAAACTAGTTCATATCTAATTGATAAAATAACGAGTTTCATGACAGACTGACTTTTGGATTGACAAGGTAGCTCAGTTAGCCTTGCAGCTAGTTGGCTGAGTTAGCTCAAAGTACCAGGGGACTATTGTTGTTTACACTTCTAACACAGGAGCTTTGGACTGCCAGGAGAAGGAGCTGTTCAGGCTCAAGGTGGAGGGATCCAGCGGGGAGAGTCAACTAATAGGACCGATAACTGCATGGATAACTGAGCTAACTAGCTAATTAGCAGCTCACGTTATAGTTAGCAAGTGGTTAGTTTAGCAACAAGTAAAGCTGTCTGTCCATCAGGAAACTCCATAAATCACAGAGAGGATGAGCAGCCAGAGAATAAGTGTAAAAGAAATGAAAAAAAGGAAACCTTGTTTTCAGAGCATTTTTCCCTTCCGAAAAAAACAAAAAACAGACGCATTTCCGATACTGGTGTTGGTATCAGAACAAACCTATATTTACAGGAATATGGACATCTGACATTATAACATTATATATGCATATATGACAGAAAAGAAGAGAAAGAATAGGTCCCCTTTAAACAAAAAAGATGCTGTAAAGACATCTCTGCTTCCCTCCCGGGCTTGCTCTCTGTTGAAAAGACACTTTGAAATCTGCTGTTGTGTGAGAACATTAAAACAATGCAATGCTCCACTTATTACAATGAGAGAAAAACAAAATGACATTACAGAGACGCAACAAAATTAAGCCTCGTGATAAAAATGGCCACAGATCAAGCACTTCAGCTGCACTAAACAGGCACACTTCAACAAGGCTCTTCAATATCGGCCTACAAGACACCGTGATGAGCTATTTGTTAATTAATCTATCGTTAAATTTCAGTAACAAGTGGCTAATTCATATATGGTTAAATGCTTTTTGTAGAGCTGGACAGAGTTTTTCTGAACAAGTCAGTATAGAAAGCAGAGTATTTTTCTTAGCAATAAAGTGTCCATAGTTCAGAACCCAAGTAATAGAAAGAGCTATGGTCGAGTTGTTTTCATATGCTAGTATGGCGACGCATCTGCAATGGAGCAGCAAACAACCCTCAATACAGTATGTCACGATTCAATAATCAGTTACCTTGCGAGCCTCTATCAAATGCTTCAGTTCTGCAAAGCCCAATTGATTTGCTACAGAAATGAAAGGCTGGCAAACGGCGATTCACCACAGACTCTGCCGAGATGTCTGCATTTGTATGAGACATCTGAATGTGTGTGCGCGCGGAGCCTGAGGGGCAGCAAAATGAAACGCTAACAACAGCTTGAGAGTGATGCAAATTCTTTGGTGACTGTCTAGCCTATTCATGTGCATGCATGTACTGTATGTGATGTGTGTGTACAGATGTGGGTGTGGACGACTCGGTATGGGGACTTTAAAAACACTCGACATTATTGCACCATAGTCTGTGTGGGGAGGCTCGCTTTAAACTTGAATGCAGGGAAAACATACTCTACATTTTACAATTAGGTCTAACCAAAATGGCAATTCACATTGGCAACAAGCGACTGATTAGAAGAGAAAAGAAGACGTGAAGACTGCTCTCTGGACCTCAACCTAAAAAAAAAAAAAGTAGCATTAAAGGATGACGTCTTTAATCAAACATCCATCTGTTTTGTTGCCCTGGAAGTGTTCTGAGATTCGTGTTTAGTGTTAAACATGGAGTTTCATTCCCAGACAATATTAGCAATAAATAGTAGCTGCTTATGTTAAATAAAAGGGCATCGGCCTTAATAGCCTCTGAGGTGGCAGGACTGGCTGTACTGCAGCCTGCAGCAACGATGCTTTAGAATAAACCCTGACTTAAATATCATTTAAAAAGGGCATTTAGAAATTTGTGAGTTTCATCCACAGCTACTGAACCAACAGCTAACCTACGTTGGCCTTTAATCAACATAATTAATAGAATCCCATTTTCATAATTAGGTAACTAATATAGCTAATAAGAGTGGAGTCTGAGGTAATCACACTGCAAAAATACAGCAATAATAATAATACAGATTTTTTATTTATAGGATTTAATATCTTTGAGTAACTGAAAATGTGTGCACTGGAAAATTGCTTTTCAAGGAAAAGAAAAAAAAGAATGTATCAAATTTTATCACAGAAGAAATTGAGTCATTAGTGATAATAAACAACTCTTCAGCCCTCCCTTATCCCACTTACTATTGTTGACTGAAAATTACAGTATGAACTTAAAACAAACTCAGTTCAATGAGCATGGAGACTTGAGAATGCCCTACAAACAAACATTTCAAAAACAAATAATAAAGTTCAAATCGGGTGTTTGGCTTCGTTTTTGTTTTTTTTTAAGTCTATTTCAGTGCAGCTCCCCATTAACCCATTTTGAGAAATAGCAGTGTTTTTGTGCTCTAAGAAAAAAAAAAGCTTTCTTTGAAGATTGTATTTACGCCAAGGCTTCCTGCACACTTCACACAATGCTGAGACACAAATAAAAATTGTGAAAAGTGAATGCACATGACACAAATAAAGCGGTTTTGAAATTGTACTCGTAGCTACCACAACAACCCAAATGAATTACTAAAAAAAAAGATCTCATTGAATAAGATAAATACTATATGCAACTGAAAATAATATAGATTGGTATGAAAGGCATGAATATTTATACACTTTGTGTGTGTGTGTGTGTGTTTGTGGTCAAGTGTGACGCAATCCTGCTGGCCTGTTCCGGTTCCTTCCGTCACAGCCTTGTGCTGACCTCCACAGTGGAGCCCTGGGGAACCTTCACAACAGATTTGGCAACTCATTTTCAGTGCTGCAATGGCCGTCCCCTCCTATCTGTCAGCACGGTGCCCTCGTCTTTCTAGATCACATCTCCTCACCCTCCTCCTCTTCTCTCCCTATCTCTCTAAATCTCTCTTTGCCTCTAAAAAAAAACAAAAAAAAACAGGTCAAATCTTCCCTATCTCTTCCTCTTCTTTTGCTGCTTTGTGTATATCAGTTTTTTTCTGCATTGAGAACTAAATCTATGCATAAGGAAAAAAGGGAAAAAAAATCCCCACGCCTCATCAAAATCCAACAGTGGCCCGTAGAGTAGATACAGTGAGGGCCTCAATGGTCTATTAATCCACATTCACCCGAGTCCAATGAGATATTTGTCAACTCAGCCATCACAGAGAAATTACAGAACAAATTGCTACATTTATCTCTGTTTTTTACCATACAATACTTTCATTGTGACATGCTCAGAAAAGTTGTTTTATAGTCACAGGGTATTTTTTTTTGCATCTGACATCAAAGTGTGGCAAATAGTTTGATCAGTGCAAATTACAGCAAACAATTCTACATTCCAGTTGTTTTCCTTCGATGCTCCAGTGCTTATACTTAAACTAAATCATTTCTGCACAACCAACTTTCAAGCCATTACTCAAAACAGATCTAACCAGTTATTCGGTGATTCCCAGAGGCCTTGAAAACATGTTTGTATCTTTCTGTGCTCATGTATTTGCAGCGGTAGTCTCTGAGGCAAGAACACTGATGTCAGCCCTGCGGTATGCCCGCCTAATCCGCAGCCTACTACTCCATCTTTCAGTTTCAGCCCTCTCCTCGGTGTGTCAGGGACAAACCACCGCCTTCTATGCCCTCCAGAGAACATAGCACTAACAATGACGCTTTCTTCCCCCCTCTACCTGCATGCTGGTCCTCAGACTTCAAAGCAAAACCCCAAAAGCAAAGCAAACCCTGTTCTGTTTGTATTTATCTCCTCGTATCTGTGACCATCAGACAGATAGGGGCGCGTGTTGCTGCTGTAATAGGCCCATTGTGCTCTGCTTCGGCAAGTCTTATCTTCATTACACGTTTTATAAACAAACAAATAAACAGAGACACATTTCTGGAGAGGATGAAGGAAGTTGGTGAGTTTTTAACTTTGAGTATATGCTTTTAAAAGAAATTGTCGTAAAAGAGCAGACTCCATTTGACTCCATTCTTTAAAATTGCCTCCCTGTGCTTTTAGCAAGAACTCCACAAAAACACTTCTTTTTTTCAGTCAGAAACCTAATGTGAGAGAAACAACACGTAGCCTTCCTGTCTTGTCTTCTGAACCTGAAGGGGTTTTGTTAGGGTTTAGTGAGACTCACAGTTTCCACTGGTAGATCGTGACAGGGGGGTTCGCATCAGCCCGGCAGGTCAGCTGAACATTCGGACGGTTCAGGTACCAGTTTCCATCAAAGCCCTCGATCTTCACCTCAGGTTCATCTGCAAGAAAGGTATGCTGTAGTCAGTTCATCCCTCCACAACATATTCCAAAACTAGTGTTGCATCATTGCACCTCTGTCGAAGCAAGATCACTTTTGCTAAATCTAGAGCAAATTGTGATTATTTAGGCAGATATTGCAGTGAGTCACAATTGTAGCGGAAATGGTAACTTTTGCATATTATTTTCTGCATGTTCCTTTAGGCTCAGTCTGTAGAATATAATTTGTAGGGTATCTCTGGAGTACCACATTGCTTCATTTGTGGTACTTCATTTGTGAAAATTTGATTTTCCTTGGTGGGAGTGTGGTGCATATTCAGCAGCTCGTTTTTTTCCTCTTTGTGCAACTGGAAAAGTTTCTGAGCCGTGTTTACAAGAAGACCCTGTTTACTGTAAACTATGAAGACTGGTTTACTCTTGTAGCAGGAAATGACAACTTTTGGGGGCTTGAGAACATGATATCCAGGTGAAAATAACATCAAACCAACCAGCTCATTAAAAAAAGAAAAGATATATATTAAGAATAAAAAAATCTGAAAAAAACAGCCGTAATATGGGAGCTTTAAGAGAGCAGATTCTTACACTGTACGTTCAGCACCACGCTGTCTGTGATCTTTTCATTTCGGTACGTCACAATACATGTAAGCTTCTGTTTGTGGGTCTCGCGGCTTGGTACCACCACGTAATTGCTCCGTACTGTCACCGTCCCGTTTTGGTTGCGAGTCTCCTGGAAAGTTGCTTCGCCCTTCAACCTGGTGTCCCATTTGATCACACTTGGGGGCTTCCCATTGGCTGATACGCAAGTGGCAACAGTCATCTTGCGTTTCTGGGCCCTGGCCACAATCGTGGGTGTTGTCAAGGTCATACGTGTCACCGGCCGAGCTGCAGAGGAGACAGGACAAAGCAATTAAATTACTGAAATCTAAGTCATTAATGCTCATTAAACAGAGATCTTGTGTTTTTTTCTGTAAGTTTCCATCGTATTGTATTGTCTTTATCTACAATCAGCTTTGAAGTAAATTAAACTGAGAGAATGAATCAGGTGAAGGTTTGCTTCTTCCCTCCTCAAAGCTAAAGCACTTGTCAAAGCTTTCACAAATGTAGAACCCACTTGCCTACCCAAATGAAAAGTCCTCCAATGTGAATCCTTTGTGAGTTGCCAATTAGCAATCTACGTGTAGTACATCAAAAGGCAAGCTTGAGCTTGAGCGAATGCACAACTGAAAAAGATAGGTCGGGAAGAGGCCTCTTTGAATGCTGTTGGTTGGTTATCTGCACACAGGGTCCTGATGTTCACTGAGCTGCAGAAGCCTAAAAAGACCTTGGAGGCTCAAAATGGGGACTCAGAGCTGACAAGAAGCTCTGGCAACAGGAACTACTTAAGCCAATTGCTTTTTCTTTTACTGGGACTTAATGGAAAACACACCAACACTTAATTTCTAATTAGATCTTTAATCAGTGTCAGCACAAAACCTTTTCAAAGCTGCCTCTTTCCAAGATAAACTATACCTCAGGCACTCCTTTTTCCCACCAAAATGAGATTATTCAAGCCAAA
Organism: Hollardia meadi; assembly: GCA_037974645.1. NCBI lineage: Eukaryota > Metazoa > Chordata > Actinopteri > Tetraodontiformes > Triacanthodidae > Hollardia > Hollardia meadi. The sequence continues at coordinate 8,405,738 of JBBPCS010000023.1, forward strand.
TTACACACTCTGAAGTGGCCCTATTGATTTCCGTCTCACCTGCCATTTTTATTGACACCTCTCTGCAGCAGTTTCCTTTCATAAAGGCCATTAGGGCCGATCTGGCATTGGTGTTAAACGACACGACACCCCAATCATCACATCATGACTTAGTAAAATTATTTTCAATTCAACACTGAACGTATATTCTCAACGACAAGGCTCTCCATGGAGTGAGAACCTTGTAGACTCAATCATGGTTGGCAGTGTCGTTCACCAATCAAAGACTTGGAGGTTTAACAGTAAACAATGTAGTTGGAACTGCGGTTTTAGTAAACAGAGGACAAGCATCTGGTTTGAAGTGATCCAAAGAAACTCAACCTATTTTACAACAAAGCCTGTGGCAATGTGATGTAGAAGGGCACAACTGTAAGTGTTCTCTTTTAGCAATTCACTAAAAAGGAAAATGTTGGTTTGACCTTGAGTTATAGGGTTCAGAAAAATGCTCAATTTATCTTTCCTTTTTCTCCAAAAGAACCAAATTTAGGAGACCATATTTATCTAGTGTTAAACTGTTTTCTTGCCTCTACACATACTTGATTTACTGAAACAAGTACACAATCTTTGTTCTCCAACATGTAAAAGCTTGAAAAGTACCAGTTACTGACCAAACCTGGGTACCAGAGGAATCAGATAGTGACTGTAGATGTGTGTTTTTAATCCTATTTGTATTTTTAATCCTATTTCTTTCCCTCACGGTCCATGCATTTCCATGCAAAACCATGCATCTCCAAATTAGCTGATTAAGATTCTTTAAAAAAGTGTCTAAATCAGCTTAGTAATACTTGATGTTTGGAACATGCTTTTTACAGGAAAACAACATTTTGTGTATAAAGTGTCAAGCCTTTAAGTTTGTAACCTCCTAATTTGACAAGGCAAACGTATGTTTGCTTCAAAAAAATCCACTTAAAAACTATGCTGTATGTGCAGCTATTGCTTCCATGGAGTTAAATCTGACCTAGATAAAGAAGAAAACAAACAAAATGATAACCAAAAAGAACTGAGATTAGATTCCCAAGATTTAGATCTGTACAGGGTGCTTTTGTTTTATCTTAACTTTCAAATTACAGGTGATGTGGATTCAAACAGAATTAAAATGACAGATAATCTCCAAAAGTTCTTTTAAGTTCTTACCAAATACAGTGAGGTTGACCATGTTCTCCCGGTTGCCTGCAGGAAACGTGGTATACTCGCAGATGTAGGCGGCTTCATCAGACAGCTGCAGGTTGGAGAACACAATGGTGGTGTCTTCCAGTGAAGGCGTACGATGACGAACCGCTGCCTGCTTGAAGCTGACCCGCTCCTTGAAGGGCGGCAGAACAGACACGCCGAGGGCCGGGTTGGCTATGGCCACGTTCTGCTTGGTGCCATTGAGGAGCTTCTGCCAGGTGACTTGAGAGATCTTGACTGGTGGGTTACTGTTGATGAAAATGCAGCGTAGTTCCACTTGTGAACCCACAAAGCCAGACTTACTGGGGTCCATCTGTACCATCTGTCCGTCGGCAGCTAGAAGTTAGAGACACAGAGAGGGAAAAAAAAGAAAAAAAACATTTAATTACGTTTAACAAGTGTCCGAGACCAAGCAAAGCACCCCGGTCAATAGCAAGTACATGCACTGAAAGGCAAGGAGTCAATTCAGCTTCCTGGGTAGTACATGCACGCACAACACTCGCAGTCAAACTTATGGATTCGGCCATGCACTCTATGCTATAGAGGCAACGTGTGCTCCCTTGCATTAGCGTAAAGAGTTGGTACATGGTGGTGGTTGTGTGTAAAAGCTGGGGGAGTTATTAACATAATGGGCACATCTACACAACCCTGTCTTTGTCCACGAGGGTAAGTACTGTTTCTGATGAGATGGAAGGATCAAGTGAGAACCAGTGCATTACTAATGAATGAGTACAAGGGCAGTGAGTTGGAGCCAAGTCATCATCTGCTGTTCCCCCTCCACCTACCCAGCAACACGCTGCCTAGCCCATTGTAATTTTAATTACCTTTCACTCACAAATACTTCAATGACTGCCTGGAGCTCCAATTAAAAGAAACAACATAAGGGTCCAGAGTAAGCACTCAAAGCCAAGATGCCCCTTTCCCCTACTATCTAAAAGGTCAATTAGCAAAAACATGCTTGTGGTGGCGTCCAGCCCGTTCGCATCCCCAGCTCATCACATATCGACGTTTTGTCACGGTCGCTCCCTCTCATCCAGACTCACAAGGTATACCCTTTGGCGTCAGGCAGAGACGCACAAGGGTTTAATGTATCTACAATTTAAAGGCGTCTGCGTCAGTATCAAACAACTTGAACAGATGACGTAGCACGACTTACTTTCCAAAGCGAGAAAGTGCTAAGAAGAGTGGAGTTTGGGGTTGCGTGGAGGGTCACACGCACACGACTTTCACCCAGGAGACCAGAGTTTGCGTCCCGTTTGAAACCAAGCATCACCAGTCATTTCCTAAACCTAACCGAGTAGGTTTTGTGCCTAAACTTAACCAAATGTCACCAATGTTTTGTGCCTAAACTTAACCAAAGTAACGTAGACCTTGTGTGTCAGGATAAGATGCACATGGTGCAAGCCTTTGCGCATTGCCCAGAGACGGTAAAGGTCAGGCTTAGCGCGTCAGCTGGCGATGCCAAAGGATACGTTGCGAGTCTGGATAAGACGTGAGGGGTGCGTGACAAACGACGGTATGTGACGACCTGGGATGAGAACGGGTTGCTATATCCTGGCATTAGCTGTTCCTTTCAGCCTGCCTACTTTTATGTAGTGCTGCAATGATTAACTGATTGACAGAAAATTAACTAACAATGATGATCAATTAATCACTCATTTATTAAGCAAATATTCCAAACATTCTTTAGTTCCAGCTTCTCAAAACTGAGAATTTCCTGCAATTTTATGTCTTTGTGAACTGAATATCTTTAGGTTTTGGTCTATTGCTCAGACAATAAGAACAATTTAAGGGTGTGTTTATAGATTTTTCACTTCTCTGTGCTATATTACGGACTGAATAATTAAGTGATTAATTGAAAAATAGTATTAAAAAAATTTAATAAACAAGTATTGAAAATAATTGTTACAGCTCTTATTTTATCCACAACACTTCCTGCTCTTGTCCTCCTTTGTTCCTTCAATTCAGTCTTCTGCGCAGAAAAACACTACCACTCTCATTTACACCTGATCTGGGATCTGAAATGACTGCTTTCTGAACAGATATGTTATTGAACTGCTGCAGGGCCCCTGCAACCTGTTGTCTTCAACACATCTTTGTTATCTCAGAGTCTGATTTATGTTCCTTTCCAGGTGAAGCCTGATGATGTCCCATTTCCTGGACCAACAAACCCTGGCTGGGCTTGTATTTACAACCAGCCACAGCTATAATTATCTCCTATGGATTCCTCTGTTCATCACACCAGACTCATAAAGCCACTAGTGAATCAAGTCATAAAGAGAGAAATTATGTTGTGGCCTCAAGTGGAGGACTGGACCATAGACACATGCACCACAAACAGAACAGCTATTTAACACAGAGTAACTGGATCACAATGATGGATAATCGCTGGGTTCAGAGGAAAAGTTTCAACATAGGGGCTTTAAAATGTGTAAGAATACAGTACGTGAGAAAGAACAATTTATGTATACACCCACAGCTACAATATCTGATGTAGTCTATCTTCAACTATACAGGAATCTGAAGCAGAGAGGAGGGGGAGTTGTGTGTGTGCAGGTTGTCAAACTGTCTAAGCAGTGGCAGCGACTGCTTTTTCTTATAAAAGCTGTGGATCAGTCAGCTGAAGGACACCAGGGCACAGCATATGCATGAAGAGAGGAAATAGTTGGCACAGACTTTGGTTAGAGGAAAATTACGATGAACAATGTACTGTACTACAACTCTCATGGCTTATGCTGGAAAGCAGCGCATTATGAGAGAAAGGCAATTTCTATCCATTGTTATATTCTTTCACTCAAGTACAGCTTTTGCT
>JBBPCS010000023.1:8409858-8430866 GCA_037974645.1 Hollardia meadi
AACAAAGTGACAACCTTTTGAAGTTACTGAGTGCACATCATCTTTCATATCCTCCTGGCCACATCAGGAAGACTCTCTCTATATAGATTTAAACTTGGGGGATTTGACAATGACAGATTGATTTACTAATACAGTTTGACAGGGAGGACCGGCAACCTTGTCATCTGGACCTTGTGAAACACCTGTGTCCTTGTGAACCTCAGGGCAATGCTTAACTTCATTTTATCACAGCTTAGATTACCAGTTGTGGCAGCTATAGTATGATGTGTTTTGAAATAGCAAACACAATTTACTTTGTGACAACACTAGTTAAAATTTCATCTTAACTGTATGTGCGGGGGGCGAGAAAAACTCATAAATATGTACCTGGCCAGACCTCACCCACTTGAATGCTTAAACAATACTGGCAGGGGCTGGAGCCTCCCTCCCTCGCTCTGCTCTTTCTCCTTAGATGCTGATGCTCCCAACTCAGATTGAACCAAATAAACAGCAGCTCTCACAAATGGAAACCAGAGGAATAGGCATAATTACATAGCCACAGAGCCCAAATCCCCTCCGTGAAGGACCAGGGGCGCCCACGGGGACCCCTTTCACTCAAGGACTGGAGTCCTTGGCTGAGCACACAGTAGAGCTTTAATTACAGACTACACCACAGAGCGGCAAAGCCATAGTAGAGCAGAACCACATACAAGCAAGAGGCACTAAGTAGGTAGATTTTTATGGAGGTTTGGAGAGCCAGTGGTGCAGAAACAGAGGAGGAAAAATGGAAGGAAAAAAAGATAGAAAGCAAAGTAGCGGAGCTGCAGCGCTATGGAGAGGGAGACAAAGAGAAAGGTGGAGCTTTGGGGAGATTTGTAGGTGTGCTGCGGGTTTGAGGCTGGCCGGCGTTGTCACTTGTGCTGCTGCTGCTTTGTTCTCACACTGACAAGAGGATGACTGGGGGAACAGATACACCTGAGGCTAGACGCTGCCTTGTGAGTTGCCAGTGAAGAGAGGAGCTCCGTTTCTGGAAGCAAAAAAAGCAACAGGACAAACAAACAAAGCAGAAAGTATGCCCAAGCTGGCAGAATATAAAAAGACGAGTGGTTTAATTCACACCAGGTGAGCTGACTTAGATCAAAGGGGACATGAGGGGCACTGTTAAAACAGCTGCTGTACCGTCTGGCCCTGCGCTGATAGAGACTCACAAGGCCTTGGGACAGAGCTGTTCAAAAAAAAATCTGATTGCAATAAGATCTGGCCTTTCAGGCAGCATGGAAAAGCATATGCTTTGTGTTGTTTGGCATGTTGGAAAATGTGCGAGGCATGCTGTACCAAGTAACGGCCTTCAGTCAAATTGGCTTTCCATTGTGCACAATATCCAGGAAAACACAGACCTGCAGCACAATCTTCACTAAAAAGAGTTTGGATCACAAATGCTGCAGGGTAAATGTGTTTAAATGAAACAGAGACTTTATTACCCATGTGGGAAAACAAACAAATATGAAAAACAAGCTTGATTCCTTTTTTGTAACAAATCAAAAATGAATGAGAAGCATGACATTAACATTTCATATTTGTTATTTGTCTCACACTTGCAAACAAGCAAGCTAAAGTTTCCACTGCATTCTACTGCATTGTTCCCAGATATTCTTCAGTACGATGTTAAACCAGACCTTGCTCTACATATAAAACAATAACAACGCCATAAAACCCTTGAAATGAAAACCAGGGCACCATCCCCAAAAGCCTAGGACGCTTCTTTTCCATATAACAAGTGCTATTTCGCAGCTTGTCTTACAACGGATATGTAACACTATTTTTTTTTCTCTCTATAGCTGCACTGGCCAACAACCAACAATATTCCAAAAGACAATAATTGGCTCATTTACCATTACTTGGGCCATGCTCATCCAAGAGAAATCCATTAATGCCCGAGTCAAACAAAGTTCAGAATAATTCACCTCTAGCTGCTGCGATGTGAGAAAGGCAAAGATAAAATAGGACTCGATTATGTTTTCTATTTAAAGCTGCAACAGGCAACTTGGCACACTGTCACTCCCAAATGGCAGTGAGACGTTGCTGTTTGAAGTTTGAAAACTTCAAAACCCAGAAAATAATGTCATGCCATTTAACTGAGCTCTTCTTGGACCTAAATGTTGCCAAATGCAGCTTTAAAGTTCATCGCATGAAGACACATCATCTCCTTGCGCTTCCGATGTGCTTGTTGCTCTATTGTTACTTAAGTGGGATGCTGATAGATAAAACATGGCTTGAGCCACTTGAGATAATGACTGTTTAATGTTGTCCTAGTTCCCACAGCAATGGCACAGGCCTCTTTGCTCCCCTATTCAAGACCACACACTGGGTGTTTAGGGGGAGTCCAAATCTTCTGTTTCATACACACACAAAAATCCACCCATTAGCTGCTTGTTTATTCGCCTGGTGGAACATTGTAATTCTTCTTTAGCCAGTCGGTATTTTGGAGCTCAACCAGTGGCATTTTGCTTGTGTTATCACCAGATACAAGTGCTTTTCAAAATGCTTTATAAAATAAATGATGGTATTACTCTAGTGGAAAAAATTGGGAGCTATCTCACGGTGCTGGAGGCTTTCATACATCCAGATAGGGCAATTCATTTAGCAGGAGCAGCTTTGTCTATGTTTAATGCTGCTTTTTTGTTGACCATGGCTATTCAGCTTTTTGAGATGGAGCAGTATGTGTCAGATAATTTATTTTAATCTACACTCAACCACTATTTGATAGTGCTTCAGCTGGGTCTCTTGGGTAAACAATGGTGTACCTGCCAAAGCAGCTCTCTTTACCCTCTGTCTCCCCAAGCAAACATTCAACTGCAGAGGCAAGCGAAACCTCGCTGGAACAGATGGCAAGTAGACCTGTTCCTAATTTTCCACTATCTGGTTCAAATTTGAAATAGTCTTTTGTACAACACTTGCTCATTGAGGACAATGTAACATCTGCTGTGCTGTAAATGTTAATGATTATCGGAAATATTTATTATGTTCGGCTACTTCCCAATCTGGGATTGCTCCATGAAAAGCGCTGTGCATTTCATTTTAACTATTCCCAATGGCCGTTTGTTTGAGCGCGAGGGAAGCGTAATAACCCAGCGCCTCAGCACAGTAGTCCTGTGTTTTCCACAGCGTAGCAACCATACGCACCGACTCTCACCTAATGTAGCTGCATACATCATTTCTGAGGCAGCACGAGGTTCAGAGCACAAGCCCACACACACATGCCCCCTTGAGCAGCTTTAAGGCATTTCAAATGTCAAGGGGATACATCAGTTTGCCTGAAAATGAGCTTCTCATCTTATTTCAGCAGGATAATGATTCATGCTCGAATCAAACACTGGAAAACACAGCCACTCCATTTTATCATACAATTTCAAAGAACCAAACATAGATCACCCAGTGGAGTATATTATGCCATTTTTTGGGAGCCTCTTACTATCATCTTTGGATTTTTATAGTGGGGAACAGTGCTTTTGGATATCCTATAATTAATCCTTTTTTTTATTCTGGTCTAATATGAAATATGCTGGAAGTAATCTGGGATTTTAGTTGTCTTTGACTGCGGCAATGGCAAATAAAGCTGGGCCAAAAATAAGGCTTTTGCCCTAGAGAGAGAGAGCGAGAGAGAGAGCGAGAGGGAGAGCGAGAGAGAGGGAGGGAGAGTATTGCAAATATCGAGTGTAAACACAGTATCAGAGAGCTCTGACCCACCTCCCTCCCCCTGCAGCTTAACTAAACAAGGCCACCACAGTTTCGGTTCTACGACACAAAATAAACAGCACTGACGTTACCTGACCAAATGGTGAGATGACATCACTCACTGATACCCGATATCAAGCAACTGTCAGTAAACAAAAGGTGGGTAACAAGTGAAGGGGAGGGAGAGTCCTCTTGCCTGGTAAATGAATGACTGTAAGCATTACAGTTGTGCTTGTTTGACTTTGTTTGACCAGTTTCAGGTATTATTGAGAGTGTCACAGTGTGGTAGCAGAAAATAAATGTTGTGGTGTTAGCACAAAAACAGCTAGATAACAATATGCTTTATCAGACACACATCAAGCCAAGACACTGACACTCAGTCAATAAAGCGTCTCATCCCCAGAATGGGCTCAGCGTACACGGTGATGTGTGCTGGTTATTTTTCAATAATGCAAAAGTTTCTCTTTGCTTTCAAACAAGGGCTGCTGTTTGACTTCTTAATAGAAAAGAGCTGATTAATAATTAAAAAGGGGGTCAAAGGCACGCTTCAAAGTGATGCATTGTGGTCTCAGACAGGCCGAAGGCTGCAGGTATAGGCTTGTAGCACGGAGGAGTTAAAGGGTGGGATGGGGTTACGTATAGTAAATTTGATGTAGAGGATTTTGGGGAGTTACAGAGGAGGGTAAGTAGTGAGAGTGACACGTAGCGGGTCAGACGTGGTGAGCAGATTACTGCACTCAGGATATTAAAGTGGAGGAGAGACGATGCTGCAGGCAACATACCTCCCATGGAAATCTCAGTATTAGCACAGGGTGACACAGAGGCCCACATTTCTTTTGACAGAGTGGAAATCACTGTACAAGAACACGACTGCTGCAGGAGCATGCTCCTCTGCATGCAACCCTAGTGGTCAAGGTCACAGATGTTCAGACTGAAATTCGCCTTAATGGAATCGTACAAGAAAATTCATTTAGATTTACATTAATTTGGCATTTTGCCAAAGTGGACCAGGGTTCCCTTAAGCTCAACTGCCATTTCACCAAATAAAATAAAACATGTGACGTGCAGATACGCAGGCAAATCTTGGTTCTGGTTGGCGTCTGTTCACTTCACTTGCATGAATCTGGCTGAAACAGTCAGTCAATGGATCAATTTTGATTTTCGGTTGATCGTTAAGAAACTTATAAGCAAAAATGCCAGACATTCGCTGATCCACCTCCCCAGTGTGAAGATTTGCTTTTTTTTTTTCTTTTCTGTCATATATCATTTGATATCTTATTGGACTTATTGGTGTGATGTGAACATTTTTCAATATTTTCTGACATTTTATAGTTAAACTAGAATTACTGCCTCGCCTCCGCACACCAGTGAAGTTGCAGTTTACGTCCACGTCTGTCTAGAGTCATGGTGCAACGACAATCACCTGAAGCTCAGTATCAACAAACTCAAAGAGCTTGTGGTGGACTACAATGCTTCAAATATGGATGTTGCTGCAAAGAAGTTCAAAATTCTAAAATGTGGATTCTTCACACACATGTTGAACCCGGCAGCACAGAAGATCTATACAATCAGCACAGTTTGTGTAAAACTTTGTCATAATTACGGAGGGACGTAGGTACGACCCTATGGACGGACAACCCAAAAACATAATGCCTCCGGTGACGTCAATCGCCAGCATGGAGGCATAAAAATCATCTGAAAAGCCGTCGTCAGAAAAATTGTTTACATGAGTCAGTATTAATGGTGTGTTCTTCAAACTATGAACCACAAATGTATTCAGTGAATATGCACAGGACAACAAAGCACACTGGATTATTTATAAGACTGGTTTTGGGGTGGGACGTATAGGAAGGAGTCTGAGCCGGCACCACAGCAGCACCCTATACCTCTGTAAAGCACTCAGCAAATGCAGCATGAAATGCATATAAAGTTCTGCCAAAAAGTGCTGAGAAAGAGTCTGGCGCTGGACAGCCATGCATGACAAATCCTTCTCTCACACCATCTGTTCCATTGTCCACAAGTAAAGATAAGTGTTGCACAGAGTCCAAACATTGAATACTTCCATGTGATAATGCCACACACTTGTGTTGGATACATTATAAAAGATACATTATAAAACATTTAGATTTCAAAAATCAAACAACTATTTAGCTGAAACAGGATGATCAGTAATTGGCTATACATAAGAAAGGAAATGGATATGTGATGTGAAGACCGTCTGCGTACTCAGTGAAAACACTTTAGATAAGTGTAAATCTATAAACCTCACGCAAGGTGACCTTAAGAAATACTCAGTGAGAGCATAGAATATTGTCTTTGGTGTCTGACCTGTGCTGACCTTTACTGGGGGAGTTTTTTCTGCATTTTTTGGAAAAAGGCCAGTTGATATCTTACAGGCATAGGGAGGAAGACTTCGGGGGGGGGGGGGGAAAGTAAATGGTATAAGCAGCGATGAGCACTGTTGCATGACCAGTGGCTTATTAAACCAAGAAAAGAGAACATACAATCAATATTTGATTAGAGTCACTTTTTTCCAGACATTTCGACTCAGCATTATATGGGAATGGCCTCCAAAGATTTCTTGAAATAAATTAACGTGGTGGGTATCATACATTTTTAAAGATATGTGGAAAAAACTGGCTGTCATCAAAGTGCATCTCTAATTGTGGTTGGGATATAAACAGGACAGCAGGGGCAATGTGCACACAGCTCTGCTTGTTGGTGTGTTGCGCTGAGCTATTTTTCTCCGGCATTGCTGGCGCGGGCCATTTACACAGCAGATCCATTAACATATAGGAGAGGGAATTCGCACTCCAGCTGGAGTGGGCAGTGGGTTGAAGCCCCAGTCTGCTATCAATTAACAAGCACACTTAGTATGTGTCTGAGTCATGATCACCATGGGACTCTGACAAATGCTGTGCATTTACTCAAAACAAGTGGTGTCACAATAGCAAATCTTTAGCTGATTACCAGCCCTCGCATCACATTTGATGGTCTTCGGCAACAACATTGCATGCAAAATGAAAGCAATAAAATCACCAGTAGCCTTGATCTAATACTGTAAACAACCAGTCATATCTGCTCACGTGTACAAGGAATTACGTACAAATAAACACAATTATGAATATTTCCTGCAGTCACATCATTTAGGCATGGATTAGTATCCTGTTTTCACGACTGGAGGAATGATATGCACAGTTGCTTAAGCAGATAAAATTAGATACGCTACACTCATTCTATCCCTGAACATGTTATCTTATCTTGTTATTTAAATATCTTTTTTTACATTGCAAATGCATGTAATACATATTTGATAGGCATTCCTTGCCGGGGTTTAACTGTGACATTCACTGCATGGTCACCAGACGGTGTTAAGTCTTTTTGTTTAGGCTAACACAGAAATCACAGTGGAAGCATCAAGAGCAAGTATGTAAAGAAGATTGATGCTAACATGTGGCAGATGCTACATGGGAACTTCAGCATAAATTCTGGATTCTGGCCTTTGCCAAATTATCCTTTTTCATGTGTGTTTTGATCATAAACCTCTATGAAATCCAGTGGTTCTCGGCAGAACTCCGAGACCAGGGCTGAACCATTTCCTAAACCACGACCACAGCCTGTCTTTCCAAGGGGAGTAAGGCTCCACATACATATAACCGTTGGAATGCTCACCACATCTCAGGACCATGCTCATTTTCTGCTGCATGTGCTTTCCAGCTGTGATCGAGTATTGTCTTTGCCATCAGCTGCTGCGCTTCAATGTATACTGTACTTTCTCACAGCTCAGTATATTTCTATTAAGTGACTTTTAGTACATCAAACCTGGCACTGTGTGGAATATTATGAAATATCTCAGATCTCTGCTTTTACATCATTCTAAAATCACACAGATTTTCTCAATGACTTTTGTGTTCCTACTTGTCCGCAAAGGAAAGAAAACATAATTTGATAGATTGAGCTACTCTGAAAGGCGTTATAATATCAAGAGAAGCAATTTTCTGGATAGCTATTTTATGGAGCATCTTTCATTCTTCATGTTGTGACATTATTTTTGATGGAGAGCTTTCAAAGAACACATGAAATAACAACACTTAAATGTCTGCACTGTTTGCAATGGGCCCTTTTAAAAGAAAAGCAGCTGACATGGAGACAAGAACGGAACCACAAAGCCACAGCAAGGGGAAAGGAACAGCCTGAAAGCTGAGTTGGGTGGTATGAGTTACTCCAGTCTCCACTGGTTGTTAGATGCCAAACAATGTGTATTGACATAGAGACCCAGGACACCAAAACCTTTCTCAAAGCGGTACACGGCTTGGAAAAACAGAGCAGGGACCTAAAATGTGACTGGACATGGAAAGAATATGAGCTGTAATCAATGGCAGGAATCAAAAATCACGAAAAGACTTTAGGTTTCTCTCAATTTCATCTGAAAACATTGCCGTGGGTGGGCTGTGGGCTGTGGGGGCAGCCTCCCCAGCCCCATATCTGCGGGTGTTGTAAATCAAGGAGTGAGATTCAACACGTTTAGCATGTTGAGTGTTGAATAAAATTGAACCCAGATTACAAGCAGTGGGATCAACAATCACTTGCTACAAATCTCAACACACAAGTTTAGCCATTAATACTAAGTAGCATTGGGATAAAATGTGGCATGCAGATAAGAAGAATGGTAAAGAGAGCTGCCAGTGACTGGAGATAATTGTGCAGTTCAGTGCAATTTCAGTGTGGCCAAATGGTAACTGTGACTGCTGTGTGACGGCTCCACTGACAACTTGTGCTATTAACTGCAATCAAACCAGCACCGTAATTACCCTGAGTGTGAAAAGATATTCTGTAGTTAAACTTCACAGCGTGACCATTCGGACTCAAGATGCAGAAATTGTATGCACAGCAAAATGAGTCTATAAGAATGGAACAGGTTCTGGCTCTTAGGGCTTTGATGAAACAAAGAAAAAGAAGTATCACTGACAAATCCTGATAGTATTACTTTCGATCAGAAGCTGTGAAAGTGAAGCAGGCATTCGCAGGGTGATTCAACGACTCCTGTCAATCCCTGTCACTCACTCAGCCAATGGAGAAACATTGTTTTGGGTAAGTCTGATTCATATGCTAGTCATGAACAGGCAAGGAAACCATCTCCCATGATGCCTAAATCTCCCTAATACCATTTTACACCAAAATTAGAGTGTATATGAAGAGTTTTTAGACGGGGTAAACCCGCTTAAGATAGGCAACTGACTCCCATTTCCCATTGCCAGTTCTCTTTCTGTTTTGTTTTTTTCTGGTGTTTCACATTCGACATTGCATTGAAAAACAGGGCGCAGCAGATCATCTCATCACACTGCATCCATAAGATGTTACAACTTACAAAAAACTCTTAATCGGTAACATTCTGAATTAGACGCACTATTTTTTTCCGGAGCTGATGATAAAAGTAGCTAAAGAATGGGCCATCTTGGAGGTTGCACATGCAAGTGCAGCTGAAAAGGAGACGGATGGAAAAGTACTTACACAATGTCCCACGCAACCTTTACCAAATGTCTCATAATATCACACCGCCATCGCATCGCATCGGAAAAAGGGGCATAATTAAGATGTCCACTCAGGTGTCATGTTTCCATCACAGCCTGTTGTAACTGGATCCGATGAATACCCGTGACGTAAATACGTGAATAACCTGCAGAGTTACTGACACAGGAATAATGGCAGACTTCTCCCACTGACGATAAAAGCTTAAGGGGTGTAAGTGATGGTATGGAAGTCAACCCAAAGCTTTTGGTAGCCACAACCAAAGTTTATCCCAGGTGGAATCACTCATGTGAACGCCAACGCTTTGGCATAAATAGCCTTAGAAATCTGCTGACAGGGTTTAGACTGTCGCTTTAGCTGGCTCAAAGACACTGGGACCTGATCCAGTGGGAACCTGGACGAAATAACTGTATAGTGCATGAACAGGCTTTTTCTTCAGGGCAGCAGGAGTACTATTTGGAGTTCTTACCCTCGTGTTGCCCCCCCTTACTGTGTCTATATTGCAGGCTGCTCATTGTTTGACAGGATTGACAAGCTCCCTGGCAGAGCTGATTAAAAGCTTTAAGGTCAGAGAAGTGGGACAGATATCGAGCGAACACCTGTCCTCTTGCTGTGAGGCAGTCCCCTACTGGGTGCGTTCTCCATTGGTGCAGGATCAATGGCTCCATTAAGACCCAACATGGACACTTTTTTTTTTCCTTTCCTGACAGTGCTACTTTGGCTTGCAAACAACCTTTCACCTGGCTCTTCCTCTTTTTTACTTCCCTCCCCTTATCTTGCAGTCCTATCCAAAAGGGAAAATGCTGTTCTCAGTTAGTGATGATCGTATTTTTATACATCTAAGGCATCAGCCAGCCTTTTTCTTTAGCTACACGTAACATATAGAGTGACAAGTACGCACTGCAATCTATTTATTTATTTATTTTCAAACTTCAGACTTATTTTTATCGTGGATTTCCACAGCCTGGTAAAAAATGACTTTGAAAGGCTGCCCACTGAACATTTGCTAAAGGATTAAAGATCATTAAACAGATGTTTGAAGTTCACTTGAAGCCTCTCCAAATAAGTTACCCGAATCACAGATTTTCTGGTGTCTTGGCCACAAGTTTTTTCCCTCCCTGTAACGGTTTTCTTTTCTTTTCTTTAAAAAAAAAAAAAAAGGGTATCACAAACTGTATGAGCTGGTCATGCTCTCTGGAGTCATAATCCAGAAATGGACATTTCAATTTACTTCAGCCCGAGTTTGGATGATAGTGAATTAAGATAACCGCTGCTGTGGATACCTTACTGATTTCATCCCTTCTGGTTGGTTTTCCACTTAGAGCTTCACAGAAGAGAAAATGTTCTTCTTTTGACATTGTATCTCACAGTAATCTATAAAATGAAACCTAATACTATAGCTTTAGCCATGGGATAAGACTTCAAGGGATGGGTGACTTTCACCAAAAGATATCTCGAGCCGTGTCCCACATACCACTCATCACTACTTTCATCTCCAGAGCACTTACATTTTCACAGCATTCTGGATCCCTCCCCCACAGAGTCACCTGGCTGCTCTGTCTTGATGTGATTCAGTGGCTGAGCACAGAGGCACATTGAGCTGCAGTTTTTTATCTCGTCAATATGGTTTGTAGTCTTGTTTCTGTTTGCTGTGGGAAGATGAAGAAGCTGACGAACAAAGTTTTAAGATACTGTCAAACAAGCATTATCTACGTGTTATACTACTTATTTTCACATTTCTCATTTGTCCCACGGAATGGAATCATTACTCTTATATGGTTCCACCAATAAGTGCAAAAAAAAATACTAAGAAATGAATTAATTTGATTGAAATAGATGCAAAATCTATTATAGGCTACAAAGAAACCTTGCAGTTTGGGCTTCTGGTCGATGACGTGTGACACCAAATAACCAATTAGTTGACAACAAATTACTACTCTACAGAACCACACAAATGCGTCGACACTTTCTCTTTCCACATTTAGATATTTGATGAAGGTGTCGACCAACATAGTGTTTTCAAGTAGGTGTGAAAGTGGGTTTGCGGGAGGAAAGGGTGAAGGTGTTATGTCACATCTCTCTTTGCAGCTGCTCTTTGAGCCAACCAAAAGTTGTTTGTTTTAAGTGAGGTCAGATGGACAGGAGATGTGGTGCTATATGCTGAAGCAACACTGGGAAACAAAGCATGGATAGAAAAAAATCCATAATAGTAAAATCTATGGAATTTATGGATTAAACAACATAAATAGGAGTACATTTTGCTAAAGTACAACTTGGCATCAAACCTTAAAACTTTTTAGTAATGAAATGGCTCGTATCAATCATTGCAAAATGGCATTGAATTCCTGGTCAAATTTTAAACCTTGTTTACTTATGCTTTATTCAGATATTTAATTAGAATGTCAATTTTAGACAGTTTTTGAAAGGGTTTTGAAGAAAAACAACATTTCCTCAAAGAAAGGTATCTAATAGTACTGTAATGGTGGTAAGTTTACAAACAAACAAAAAAAACCTATGGATCACTGCCACCAGGATTATAAATGCCAGTGTTTTCAGTCATAGTGCATAATATAGTGCACATATCTGTTCTCTACAAATGACAGTAGCTTTGGTGAAAATGTCTCCTCTTTCTTATGCCCTCAAAGTTTGCAAGTTTAACCTCTGCTCCCACTCACTCACACACAATAACAGCCTTGCGGAGGTAGTAGAAAATGCTGGAGCTGAAATAAGCCGGCATCTGCGACAAAACTTCCTTTGTGCATTCAAAGTTGGGAGTAGCTCATACTGCAGTACACACGTAACTATTGTGAATGGATGCAAGAACAAGGCTCGACATATGGGCTAATGCAGGCCACAGTAAACTTAAGGGCAGTGAGCTGTGATAGGTGTATTACTTTTGGGCATAATCTTGTGTTTAATCTTGGTTAAAGTTATTTCTAATTGTAGACTGTGTTGGACATAAATCTGTCATGCATATCAAGGTGGTAATTGCAGCGAGTAATCATTTCAGAATGATTGATGAGTTATGATATGATATGATATAAGAAAACAGGACAAATAATCACATTAATCATTTTATCTTTGGGTAGACTTGAGCTATTTGTGACCGCCATGCAGGTACATATTAGCCGACAAAGGCTACTAGCTATGCTCATCCAAGTTGAACTAGCATGGCAGGGTAACAGCTAGCCTCTTACGAGCATTTTATTTGTCAGACTGCACATAATCACTGTAAACTTTTGACAAGCGCTGTCAAAATGTGAAAAATATTTCTCTATACTGATAATAGCCCACCCATATAGCTACATTTACATTTTACACAAGGGATTGTACAAAAAACAAACAAAAAAAACTTTTACAGTCTGAAAATAATACATGCTAACCTTTCACACACTGTCACTGTGTTGGAATAAAATCTAAGAAATGACTGACTTATGAAGGTCAGTGGTGGGCTGAAGTATTTCTACAGAGATTGGGCTCTGAAAGATGTTTTTTCATGTGTTCCAGCTCGGCTGCAATGTGTGCTCGCACGCTGCACAGCGACATAGCCGGCCCTTCATACATAATAGATGTGTTGGTATCCATGGAGCTGCAGATACTAAAGGCTAAGGCTTGGTGCAGGGCACAGACAATAAGATACATTTTGCCAGTGTTTCATCAGGCTTAAAGGCTTCATACTAATTAGCAGCCTCTCCAGTGATGCTGCATTCATCATGCTAATGTGGTGGCCTACCATGACGCCTTTGTGTACTGGCTAACATTTGAAACAGAATCACTACTAGTGTTGTTTCTGTTTGATTTAAATGATCTTTCACTTTCTTTATGTGACTTTATTTAAGGTGGAATCATGCTCTTAGCTTATATTTCTAAACAATGGCAGCAAAAAAGGGAAAGAACATCCCCAAAATGCAGAAACCATGACTGCACACTTGATCTACTGAGAGTCTTCACAACAAGAGCGAATTAATATGTCAGCTTATTGTTCATAATTAAAGTGGATGAACCAACAAACTTGCATTAATAGCAGATACATTTAGATTTAACTGCACTTTTATTCCAGCAATGATCAAAGACATTAGTTTCCTGGGAGGTGGGAATATCATTGGTATGCAACAATTAACTGTATTGTATTCCTATTCCCCAAGCAGTTAGTTATTTAGCAATTATCATGCTCACCATAATTTCTCTATAGTTTCGAAACACAATTTACTTTATGAATACAAATGTATCGTCCCATTTTTTTTTAATCCTGTTATTGCGGGGAGAGAAAATAAAAACATGCATTTAAAAAAAACAAAACTATTTAATATTTATACATCCATTTTCTAGCTAGGAGCAGCTTGCTCGGCTGCACTAAAATGAAACTCGTGACCTAGAAGAATGCTGCATGATGTCCGCCCTCTATCCGTGAGACTAGCCAGGCAGAAACAGGCATATCGAGCGTGATATTTAACACAGGGGTCCTTATGGACAGTTTGTTAGGACGCAGGGCAGTCAGGTCTGTGTCCGGCCCTGTGGCTGATTAGGTGGATGAAGGACAGACCCTGGCTGCTCCAGCTCTGTGTTTGTTAATGTGCTGCCACTCCCCGGCAGAGTGAGCAGGCCTGGACAGGCCGAGGTGACGCTCCGCTCTTTCCCACAACTCAGCCTGTCTGACTTTGCTTGGCTGATGAACTGTAACGGGACACAACTCCAAGGTTGTTTGTGCTGCCTTTTTTTTTTTTACACATGGCAAGCCAGTCAGAGCAAAAGTGTGAAACATTGTTGAACTCGGCTGATGGCTCTCAACCTTCATATCAGCTGGCTCGACTGCACCCATGACACACTCCAGTGAACACCTGAAGGCTCCTGACTGTCAGGATGTAAGAGTTGCATGCCGTATGGCCAGCTGCTAATGTTTCAGTACAAGAAGAAGGGCACAAACATCACAAACCTGCCCGGACAGGATTTACCTTGCACCATTTATTGTGAGTCAGTCCTGTGATTGCAGAAGACAGGACACTCAAACTCCAAGGAACTTGCTTCACAAGTCAATCTGAACTAAGTTTACAGAGTGTGAGTGCATCTGTGTGTGTGAAAATAGATTCTTGATTTAAACGTATTATTCACATCACTTCTTTAGGCCATTTATAGCACAGCTAGAGAACCTATCACCAACTTTTATAGGTCTCAAAGCACACTGTAGCGATTTCCGCTGGTAGTTTTGTGATAATTTCACAACTTAAAGGTGTTATAAAGGGCCCTTTGTATTGGGAAAGTTGGTATTCTGTGCTCCTCTTTCAACTCTTTGCAAGTCAGAAACATGCAGTACCTAATGCCACTGCACTTAAAGATCTCCTTCATGTTTGCTGAAATAGAATCCAACAGCACCATAACTGCTCACTCTGCAGGGGTCATAGAGGGGCTGCTACAAAAGCGGGTCATAGAGAAGCTGCCAAAATCTCTGCGTGCTTATTATGCAAAGAACCCTCTTAAAAAGGGTATGATGAATTCCCCAAAGATGAATCCTAGTTCATGTGAAGGCACGGAGAAAATATTTCTGTCTATGTTAAAAAACTTTTGAGAGCTGCCTCTTGAAAAGTAAATTCTAAAAAAAAAGAAAAGTAAAGTAAAACTACTCCTTTTGTCGTTCTTGCTTCTTGCTTTTTTACAGAGAGAACACACCTAGTAGTTACATCTAAAACCTTGTTCGCACCCACTGTGTTATTACTGCAATCCAAAAAGCCAACTTTGTAGTCTCAAAACAGCATTTGTTTCCAATCTTTAAGTTGCCAGTGTCCATGGAGACTTTGCTGGAGGCAAGCTGATTGGACTCGCACATTCAGCCTTCAACTCAAGTTAATCCAAGTCATTATAAGAGACACGCATTTGTGTTGGGTGACTAAGAGAAAGGTGAATAACTAACATTATCACTTCTTCACTTGCAACAAAGACAGCTACAAATTTTTCTGTGATGATAGGTTGTTAAAATCCAACTACACAGACAGACAGTAAGAAAATCACAAAGCAAAGCAATTATGTTGCAGTCCACCACTTTACTGTATAATTGTTCTTCCATCTTAGTTCGTCATCCCTCAGTTACCATTAACCCCTCTGCAAGTCCTCTGTGACAGGTCTCTACTGGTCTTCAACGTTAACTTAGCAGGGGTCGGATTTCCTTAAAGTTTTCCTTAAAGTTTTTTTTTTTATTATTTGTTTAGAGCTAATTTAGCAGACTCAGCGTGTGTGGCTGTCAGGGGATTACCAGTCTAGATGAGCTCTGTTTGTTGGTTTCACTACATAAACCAATTACAGAATGAGGCACCATGAGAGAATTAAAAGTTTGATTAGCCTTCGGGTGGATGGCAGTATAATTGGATTGGATAACAGAGGGATGACTGCTCTGTACAAAAAAGGAGACTGTGTGGTAACGCTAGTGTCTGATAATGGTAAAGAAGTTGTAAAGTAATCATTTGTGGAATGTTGAAATAAATGCAATAAATAATTCTTACTAAAACACCTGCCCAGTAGCTCACCTGGTAGAGCGGGCGCCCCATGTACCAAGGCTGAGTCCTTACCGAAGCGGCCCGGGTTCGATTCCAGCCTGGGCCCTTTGCTGCATGTCACCCCCCACTCTCTCCCCCCTTCCCCGTCTGTCTTCGACTGTCCCTATCGAATAAAGGCATAAATAATAATAATAATCACATGGCTTCTTTTTGGTTTATTGTTAAGCCCGACTGTAAGCCAATTAAAGAAAGTTGTGTGTCACAAAGTTGCTACAGCCTTAGTTGGTATATGACCAGTTAGCCAACCTCAGACACATATTGCTGTGCAACTGATGTTATTGTATCAGTTTGCTGAATTTACTCTCTTCTCTACTTGTGCTACTTTTACACGCAACGCATTCTCATCCCAGCTCGTCACATATCGACGTTTTGTCATGCGCCCTTCTGGTCATATCCAGACGTGCAAGGTACCCTTTGGCGTCACCGGATGATGCGCTAATCCTTCCCTGACGCACAACGGGCCCTTTGGCGTCCATGGCCGACGCTTGGTCACATGGGACACAAACTCCAATCTCCTGGGTGACCCCTCCTGGGTACACGAAAGTACAAAAGAGTCAATGTATTTTACACGACCAGGACTTGCACAAGTAGTTTGGAAATGCATTGCAAAGTGAAAGAAAGAGCATTAACCGTAGTTCACATTCTTTTGAAACTTAAAACAAAAATATACACTTTGCATGTAGCTTTGTAAATCTCAGCTCCTCTGAGCTCAGTAACAACAGTGTCTTTCTTTCTCAATTGTTGCATCGTTGTTTATGTGATTAGCCAATCACAGCTGAGGTTGTAACAGAATGTTTGAAATTGCAGTTTGCAGTGTGACAAACAGAAGAAATACAACATTGCCATTAGAAAGGCACACCTCCTACTAAGAGAATGCATAAATACAAAATTTAAAATAGGTCCAAGAAGACACATGGCCAAACTATGGGATATCAATTTTCAACAGATTTCCAGCCAAAGGGGTAGATGAACTCAAAAGAATATAATTTCTAAATCAAAGTGGACAAAGTATGAAAGCTTGCTGTATTAAATGCTCTACAGATGATTACAAAGCCAAAATAATTATGGCATTTTAATCAACTGGGCCTCGGTCTGTCCCTAAGGGCTGGCAATCCTGACTTAGTGAGCCAAGTCTGCAGTTTTTGAGTATATAAACCTGGACAGTGTAACAAGTGAATTGTGGAACATAAAGCACAGAAATTAGCTCGGTTTAGCTCAATACATGTCACTATCAGTAATAATAATTCCACAAAAGTGTGCCATGAATAATATGAAGCTGCAGTGTTTGGCATACACCTTGCAACGCAGGCAACACTTTGACACAGACTGAGCTGACATCTCTATTTTAACCACACTGACGGTTAAAGTAATCAGACATGTTGCTGTTGAGCACTTGTTCGACACTTTAACTCTTGCCCATATTTCCTCCTTATCATCGCAGTGTGCCATGAACTGAGAACTGATTATTATTTCTATTCTTTCCTGGGGAACCGTTGCAATTTGTCTTTGATGATCTAACAGAGATGTCCTTGAACCAGCTGCTATCTAAAATAACACCACATTCATCCAGAGTTTTCAAGACTATACAGAAAGGTTCAGATAACAGAAATACCCTCAGTGTTGTTGCAGATTAACTGCACTTAATTCATAAATTAGTTGACTATTTTGCATGCGGTTCGTGTATCAGTGAACAAGTCATTTAGATTCAGACACGTACAGACGGGATTAAAGCTGAGAGAAATAAGATGCTAGTCTATTTAGAATTCATTGCCCTCACATAGCCTGCTTCTGAACCTTGAACCACTAATGAATAAAAAACAACGGCGGGGATACATTTAAATCTCATCTGTCTAAATATTCAATAAGTTCAATGGTGGTGAGAGCACGAATAAACTAGGAGTTCAGCATTATTGCATGATAAAGTGTGTGTCCTCTGCTTTAGACAACACTGTCCTTGACTGACCTTGCTGAGGCTATCACCCTGAGACTTGGCTCTGACATGTTTACACTGACTACATGGCCCTCTCTGCATGGCTCACAGAGTCATGTAGCAGATCCTCTGAGGGGCCACTGACAGGAAAACCAGTGAACACAGACACGGAGAGAATACAGACAAAAATAGGCCATCTCCAGTGGTGAAAAACTTATTTTCTTTCCAATAACTGACTGAGAGCAAGATCTTTGTTTTAATTAATTTTCATCTGCACTTCCCAAACACTGTCACATCCAACGGTAAGAGGAACCTACTACTATTAGAGTACAGGGTTGACACACTAAAAAGAACGTGTGGGAGTTTAAAGGCAGGGAGAGACACAAAAAAATAGACAAACAGTGGGAGAAAGATGGAGATGTGCACTTTCATTCCTCGAAGACTCATTTTTTATCTGACTGTGCTTCCATTTGCTCTATCTTTGTTGTCCCCTTTTAAGTGTTTAGCAAGATACTGCACTTTACCTTGTGCAACACCCACACTGTAAACAATAGGTCCCGATGAAGGAATCTGTGAGAGTGTGAGAGGTTATTGTGCTTTTACAAAACCATTTCAAAGAGATTTCCCTGACTGAGTGTGGTTTTACATAATTAAGAAAGCATTTTATTTATTTATTTCAATTTTATAATCAATGCTTGAATTTTGATACCAGTACCAATGGTAATACTCCCGTTTTTCCTGGAACAATGATGTCCTTTTTATGCATTTTTATTTTATCTGACACCACGGGCGTGTAGTGCAGCCATACCTTCGAACATTTTGATGGCAACTATTCCATCAGATTTGCCGCGCTTGACGTCACCACACCACAGACTGTATGGGTTGTAGATCCTGCAGCAGTGGACCAATCACACAGCGCATTCAAATGAGGCATGCTTGCGGTGATTGGCTGCAATAAAACCACAAATTGTTTTTTTTCCCAGAGAAGGATTGCATGCAGGCGTCATATGACTGGTTTCAATACTACTGGCTACTGTGTTATTTCAATATTGATACCCAGCCCTAGTGCTTAATGGGAAACAAAAATAGCTGCAAAAAGTGACCAAGCCCCACACTAAGTGCGTTTTAGGACAGTGCTGCAGTTTTCCTCGGGTAGTTTCTTAAAAGCACCCAGAAACCATGTTCCAGCGCTTCTACGACTCCTGACACCTAGAGGGTCAACCAAGGGTGAATTTTTCATGAAGAGGAAGCTTAAGCTTCTCACTGGCTACTTTTTTGAAATCTGGAAGAACCACAGCAATGCTGAGTCTTTTTTTTTTTTTTTTTTTCACATTTTTATAGATGATGAGAAGTAAAAAAAAAAAAAAAGTAGAGAAATAGAAAGAAGAGAATCGGGAGATAGACGGAGAGGACAGGGAGCAGAGAAACAGCTGGGGTGCCAGATCAAATGGGAATGTAACGGGGAGAGGCTTGTTTTGCCTCTGTGCAGCGATGGGGGAGAACCGAGCGTCGAGTGCATGAAATTTTCATATGAGCATCAGTGCACAGCTTAGAAGCGCATTACGGAACCAAAGCAGCAGAAAGTGTCCTTGAGGAACAGCTGAATAAAAATACGGCTTATTTATAGACCATGATGAGTACACAGTTGAATGATTTAATTAAGCTAATTAAAGGGAAGGTCCGTCAAGCAAAATATGAACGTACATTGTAATATGTGTGTGATCATTCTGGAATGTGCCACATTATATTCCTAGTCTATACCGACATTTCATACATTTCCATTCATTAATAGTCATCGAGTGAAGGAAAAATCGACATGCTCACCAGTTCAAGCACAGTTTTTAATGAGAGTCTTATTCTTGTGTTGTTTCTGGTTTTATACTTCTATGTTGAGTAAACATGAGCTGGAATGCCTCCATAGAGCTCACTGGCCAAATGCTCACACAAACCAACATGTCAGGACTAGGAGTGTTGTTGATTATAAACAAGTACATTCAGCATGTGTGGTCCTGTGTTTGCTCAGAAAAAGAAAAAGAAAATCTTTGCAATGTTCATGAAAGGAAAATGTGAAAATGCATTTCTATCCTGCAAAAAAAGACTACCTAGCTGTAAATCTACTATGTGTGAAAATTATAGCTTTTGGTCTTCATACATAGGTCATCGTGGAAATGTTGAGGGTCACTATAGATAGAATCATTATGCTGGCATCCTACAAGTCATCTGGCACAAAAGACATATACACATTTTTTTATAATGCACAAGGTGAGTGTACTGCAACATACCACAAAGCTTAAGCATTTTTTTTTTTTTACAACTCTAACGTGGTAGTCATACTGTAGTTCACAAACGTCTCTCTCTCTCTGGAGCCAAATCTACCAAGGACATTGTTATCATGCTTTCCCTGGCAATCCCTGACTGCTTTTATTTACTCTTGTGGCACGTATAAAAGTGTTGCAGGAATGCTATAATGTTCCAGGTGGAGAGATTTTCAGAGTAACTTTGACAAAAACATGAATCTGACTCCATTTGTGAATGGGAAAAAAAAAAAAAAAACGGACCGAGGGAAAGGTGCAGACTACAAATTTAAAGTAAACAAATAGGTAGAAGGAATCTTCTGTAAGCTTTTTTGACTCCAACTCCATAAAAGACAGCCTTGTTGAGATGTTAATTTTTTTTATCCTATAAAATATAGGCGTCAGAGTCCTTTTCAAAAACAAGGCCGACATGGCAACCTGGCAGAGCATTTACGCTACAGCTCTGACTGATTCTTCAGTCATCAGTGAGGGAAGGGAGAGAGCTATGCCTGAGAAATGAGGAGCCTCTGTGTTATACTTGGGTTTGTTCAGTAGCACACCTGGTTTCCAGCCTTGACACCCGTTTCACAGATGCAGTTAGCAGATGTGCCATTCAGAAGAATTAGGGCGCTGTAATGTGGTTGTAAAAAAAAAAAAAAGAATGAGTAAACAGCCCACAGGATTACAATATTCACCAACATAAAACAAGTTTATTAAATTGTAGGCAGGGTGCTTAATAATTTTGTCCAATAAAATGTGTGAACATGCCGCACTTGGTGCAAAGACAACAGGGGACCGTAGTTTTGTTTTTTTCTATTCTCTTCTAGTTCAATAAGAGACAAAGCAACCTTTGATCCAGTGCTGGTCAATGAAGCGATACACAGAGGGCTTTCTGACAGAGGTGGCTGTGAAGCGCAAGACATACAGTATAAAACATTATATATATATATATATATATATATATACATACATATATATATATATATATACACACAC
>JBBPCS010000023.1:8435654-8450117 GCA_037974645.1 Hollardia meadi
TATATATAAAAAATAGACATGTTTTAAAATCCCTGGACTTAAACCAGGATTTGGGTTAGCACCCCAAGATAATACGTTTGTAAGCCTGTGTTCTAACCTTAAATTTAATTTGAAATCTTTAACCTTTGAAGTTTTCAAATATCCTGCTGACAAACAGCCCCAACAACTCCAACACAAACATGAGTAACAACCAACTACATGGATCACATGGATCAACATGTTGGTTTCAGTTGGACATCAATCACCTGTGAGTGTGTAACACAGCATGTCCTTTGCTTTTATGTGTACTCTCATCACTGTTGGGTTCAAAAAGGCACATCCTCGCAGAGCCACCTCAGATCTATAAATACCCTACATTTAGTTTTCATTTATTCCACTGGAGGCAAATCAAGCAAGCATTCCTTCTTGTTAATGGATCCTACACAATGAAACTGACTGGACATCAAAGTTGCATAGAAAGAGCTTTGAAATGAAGCCATTAATATAATTCTGCTCTCGTACTGGACACAAAAATGTAACATTGCGGTGGTAAATTTGCACATTTCTTGGTCATTTCTTCATGTCCAAAAAGTAAACTTGTCCAAAAAATTGGGGGTATTTTGCAAAACATTTTGTAGACATGGGAGCCAGTGGCACATGAAAACTACAGTGTAAATATATGAGAAAATGCAGCTTTTACAAGAGACTAATCCTCTAAGATTACAGCCCTCAGCTGATACAGTAACTGCACAAGAACAAACATGGCTGATGTAAATCCAAAACCAGCATCGACACACCTAAGCAAGAAAGACAACTTTGCAAATGGCAAGACTGTGTAATCTGAATAACGTGTCTGTGTATCCATATCCAAACAGCAGGTATCCTGCAGATATGGATGTACTTTATATTCAGCATTTTTAACAAAGGGCATCAGAACTGCAGCTCTCCTCCAAGGCATCAGAGAAAATGGATACAAGGTAGACTGAAACACCATAATGAATATTATCACTACATTTCCTCTTGAGGGCATTTGGCAAACACTCTAATCCAGGATGACTACAATGGAGACCTGAAAATGGTTCAGCTTCTTGCTCTAGGACACTACAACAGGACAGACATGTTAGATAAGTGGTAATAGAATTATGTCTATTTAAGGCTTTAAGTACAAACTTCACAACAAGCCAACATTGAAATCCTTTAAAGCTGACATGACATTTTTCAGAATCCATTTCAGTTTTAAGTATGCAAAAAGACGCTTTATGAATATCAATTTCAAGCAACAGAAAAGCAAAGAAACCACCCAATGACTGAAAGTGCATTTCAATTAGCATTTGTCGAGCACATCATTTCAGGAAAACAAAAAGTGTTTCCTATTGAAGGAAATTACAAACATTAAAAACCAGCAAAGAGGTGTCAAGAGAGGTGTTGTAATCTGATTTGGGGTTGGGCCTTTAAGTCAAGTCAAGCCTCTCCTCTATAGAAAACAGCCCTGTCAGGACCTGCGTGGTGGGCCCCCTCTTTGTGTCACTGTCATTTAGCATCTGCACTGGCATGTCAAACAGAATGCCACCCTCGCACTGGCTGCTAGCCCCTGTGTGAGACAGGATGCTGAACAAAGGCCCCAGGATGATAGATGGTGTTATACCACGGCCACTGTTTTTGTCAGTGAACACGGGGCCTCTCCCTGACATCTACTGATGGATATGATTCTGAAAATTTGTCAGTGTGTGAGATGAAGCCATCAAAGGAAGCAGAAAGGCAGAGACAAAAGGAATGAACGCAAGAACCTGACAATATCAGCAAACAGCTGTGGAAGCAAGGTTATAGTAATTATGTGTCACTTTCATTGATATAAATGTTTGCCTTGCTGTTCTTTATCATTGTTCATAAACTAGAAAGGCAATCCAGCTGGAATCCAATATTTGCTATTCTAAATACCACATCACTTCTGGGGAAATATTCTGCACCACATAAAAGGGATGCGGCTTTAGCTTGCAACAGCAAAACACGATAGTTTGTCGAAAACAACTGAGGGGTTAGCATGAGCAGCAATGTGACTGAGCAGACGAAGAAAAGGCCAATGCATAAACAGATCAACAAAATCAACAGTAAATCCAAGGAAGCAGATGCCACAGAGCTGGACAAGCTGTTTGCCTGCAGAGGGAACTGTGGAAAATGCAGCGAGGATTTTTTCAGAGGTCAAGATGCAGAGAAGAGAGAGCACTTTTAGCACGGTTCAATAACACCTTGTCATCAGCAATGCCCACCACCCCCACCAGCCGACATATGTATTTCCGGGTGATGAACGTTAAATTCCTGTGTCTTCTCTGTGAGATTCCGCACCCAGAGGGTTCATATGAGTCAATGGCAGTGGCTGGCCTGACACACAATGAAAGACCAGGCCTTGGGCAGACGGAAAACAAATGTCATCACACCAGACTCAGCTCACATTGCTCCAAAAAAAACCACACAGCCATTAGTTATCCAAGTAGGCAGCTGTGTCTTGCTTTGAAGAACCAGAATTGGCATTTTACCATGCACAAATACATCCTTGACCACTAAGAGAAATGATAAGCATATAACTGACTCCACAAGAATTTAACTGTGGCAACTAGGAAAATTCCAAATTGAGTTTGTGACAAGACAAGGCCAAGAGACAACCTTGATGTTCTTTACGAGGTATCAGCCTCATGCTCAAATGAGCTGAATATGCCAAACCTAGTTTTTTTACGATTCCCTTTTAAAGAAACACATTCTTTTCCCTGCTGGTTGCAAATGCAAACAAAGACAATATGTTGCCAAGAGTAAACACAATAGAAAATCTCCCGAGCAAATTGAGGTCCAACTCTGGCCTTGCTCAAACACAATATGTCACAAGCAACACCATCTGAGTTACAATGGGCAGCATTGTATAACAATCCAGGAGAGATATAATATAAAACTCACACTGTGTGAAAATCAAATGCCCTAAAGTAAGTAACAGAAAACAAAGTAATACAGATATCTGAAACAAATTCGAGGTGTATTTTAACCCAATCTTTAGCAACAGTGATATTTTCCTGTTGTCAACTTGCTCAGCACAGCCCTCAGAGACCCTGCAGCTTCAGTCAAAACCAAAATAAAAAAAAATATTTAAAATGTTTGTAGCCACAAAAACTCCATCAAGAAATTTCGGCATCTTCACTTAACTCACTTCCTGCCCATTCTGCATATACACTTGACATATAGGCTGTAACACAATCGGGTTCAGATTCTTCTTCTTTTCTTTTTTTTTACATGCTCCCAAACTCCCACTGCACTTGCTTTGAAAGGCAGAGGTCAAGGAGCAGCAACAAAAGGAAGCCAAGTGTACTTTGAGTGTGACACACCTGGCAACAGCGCGACAGACCTCTAGATGAGTGTGATTAACCCCCTGGCCTGCCAGCTTTGTTTTCTTCTGGCTGCATCTGCTCCAGTGAAGCAACGCAGGCTGCAGGAGTTAATGTACCGGTGAAGAAAGCAGGCCAGCTGCCATCTTTGAAGGTCCAGGAGGGGGGGATATGGGAATTCCATAAGGCTAAGACACTGAAAGGAGGAGAGCGGAAGATGGATCTGTTTGTCTTGGATCACCTTTGCCTGCACTGTTTCAGAGAGACAGTGAGACATTTGTGCCAACTTGTCAACTGTGGGGGCTACAGCCTGTAAATAAGACATTAAACTCTGTAAATGTGTTTTTTGGGTTGTCGGGGGTTTTTTTGCAATGTGCTTTTCCACTCTATAGCACACAGCCCCCTATGAAGGATGGGCGGGGTGGTGAGTGATCAAGCATGTCAGTTCCTTTCTAGGGATAAAAACATTATATCTTTTCCGTTTTCCGTGAAGTGGCCCGTTTAAATTTTTCACTGCTTCCTGTGCCTCTCCTGACTTGAGAGACTAGGATATTTGTGCCAGGGAAATCAATTTATTAGCTATAAGGGCTGAGATAAGTCGCTTTCTCATTATGTGGAGGGAAGCAGCACACTGATGCCGCAGAGTGCACTTACTCGTGCACACAATGAGGTCAGCACGTGACCCCCCCCCCCCCCAGTGCTGGGTACAAACATTCTGCAGAGCTCTGGGCGAAGCATTGAGGACCATCTGACTGAATCCTTAACATGATGCTGCCCTGACACATCGCGTTGGAAACACAGACCACTGTGTGAGCACGCCTGTTACTAAAAATACTTGCACACATGCAAGCACACTCTGGGGGACTGAATAGTATATTAGTACTTACCACTCTGTGTGTGTGTGAGGTGACTTTGCATGAAAGAGGAGCCAGCACACACTCCATTGTGATGCATGGGTTGCGGCTATGCTGCCTGAGCTCATTCAGTCTCCTGGACATATTCATTTCCTCCAATGCTTAAAACATATAATAGAAGGGGGAGGAGCAAAAACCTTTGCAATGATAAATCACAGAGTAAGTCTCCCTGCAGAAAGGTTACACATTTCTGAATGGATCCTTTTTTATTCATCTTGGTGGGATTTTTTTCCCCACTGAGCTTTTGATTTATAGCACATCAACTGGCTCTTGAGTTTTGAAGCCTTGTTGATACATCGACGGCTGACAGCTCCTGACACTCTTTGATAAATATTAATCATAAATCTAAGGCTCAAGTCATGGTGCTGAGTAGTCTGAAAGACATAACCAGTCGAGAATATTAATTAACTAACTTTAATTAACCCTCTAAATAAACTATTACAGGAAGTCGTCTCAACCACGCACGGCGATATTCTCTGGCTGAGAGAATGGGAACGAGGGACATGCAGATGTTTCCGTTCTGACTTTAATGATCATGTGAAAGAAGCGGCATCCAAATATGTACATTAATTCAGCATGAGGCTTTTAATTTTTAATTAAGCCTTGTTTGACCAGAGAAATAAGCTGAGAACAAAATCTGATTTGCAATAATGACATGAATACAGCCTGCATTATTCAGGCATCAAACCTGTGGGAGCAAGTTTTAGACTCCTGCAAAGATTAAGAAATAATTGACAAGTATGTGAATTCAAATAAACTTGCATTATCATGAAACAGTAACGCCTGTAATCCTCTCGTTATTCATAAAGTCGACGTATTCATCCACTGCATGAAAATCAGTACCATCTACATCTAGATGAGCTAAACAAATGAGTCTACATATGCAGCACAAAGGGCTTATTCATGGCTGGAGGATCCTGCTACTCATCCTTGAAATGTCTTTAATTTTAAACATAATATCCTTTAATTGTAGTTTTCATTGGTTTCGCTCTTAGAAATAAAAATAAAAAAATGAATAAAAAAATATTTTTCAGATGAGAACTGTTCAATGTGTGTGGGTAGGTAAACCTCAAAGGCACACAGATAAGCCTTTCATTCCTGACTTTTGTTTATCTCGCAGGGAATTTTAAAACGGATATGATTCATTATGCAGAGTGTATTTGCAGAATAAAGACTCTTAGATGTGCTTAGTTTTGGAGATGCTCTTTGTGTAAATGTTAAATAAACCAGACCTTTGCTCTGGGGATTACCTTGAAAATGCATGACTGTCATTCCCCTACTCAATAGAGAGATCCTCCACAATAGGCCTATACTACAATATCATACAAATGACAGAATATAATTGTACAGCCCTCTTTGATAGAGTGCAAAAAACGCTAATCCACCCATCACTCTTCCATTTCTTCCACACTAATACCACTCGCCTTCAGTTACCCAACAGCCCAAACATAATACCAACCTGGCCATCTTCACAGCCAGCGGTTCCTCCTACTGTGATTGTAATGATTTATTTTTTTTTATTTTGATCACGTGTTGAATGTGAGTGAAGATGCCTAAACTTTCCAAGCAAGAATAACTTGGGGAATGACCTCATTTTTATGCCGCATGAGCATGTCGTCACTATTCGTGGGAGGAAACATGTCAACAAATGTACAGAGGCTCAGTACCCTGATGTGTGCATGTTGTAGGTTTTCTGCACGTTATAATAACCTAGAGGGTACAAACAAGCCTAGTCAATTATCCCAGACTGTCAAGTAAAGCACAAAACCGAAGTGTGTGCGCCTGAAAAAACAATGTCTTAATCTATGTGGTAAGTAGTTGTATTCTCAGACGGCACTGAGTTTCTGCTTGATGGATTCTTCAAGCTCAAAGCGTGAAAAGCAGTTGTGGATATCAAGACTCCCCTGACACTCATTCACCGATGATCAATTTCCCATCCTCCATCATGTAGCCTGCCCTCTCACATCAGTATCAATCCAACACAAGTAAATACAGTGAGTGGCTTCATGCATTTTCTTCTCCAGGGATTCTGCAGACCAAAATGGCATCAGGAGGGTAAATAAATAAATATTCTGTTGAGCTGTGGAGTGAATTGTGTACTACTGAATAGAGAAAATTTCTTCCCCTTGCTGTCCATAAAAAGGAATTTGTTTAGTTATTTATTTACTTATTTTGTACAGGCTTCTGGGCATAAACAGCCAAACAGCCGTGAACAGAAGTGGAGAAGCGAGTTCATGGATGGATGATACTGAAATTAGTGATAAAGCTCATTTTAAGTAAGAAGAGAGGAGGCAGGCATCCCTTGTTCAACAAATCAAAAAGGCACTGCATTGTCAGCATATGCACTTTAAGAGGGGTAATTAGAGTCATCCTTTATCATGGCCTCATTTCAAACTGCAATCGGGAGTCTGGCAAAACAAGGACGATGAAAATCACTTCAGCTAACTACAGCAGGTCCATCCACAGTGCTCCACAATCATCATGTGGGATAATCCTTTGGAAAGACAGTAGTTCACGTCAAGCCGTAAATGTATTGTAAATGTCCTTTTGATGGTAGGGGAACACAAAACAACATTCAATACAGCTTAAGGAGTACATGTTGGCAAGACTGTCTGGATGAACCTCAACCTTCACATCATAACGTCATATGATTTGATTAATCTCTGCGAGTACATAATCCAGTGTGCTGACCGCAGAGCGCAGCATTTCGCATCCCACCTCTGCACAGCAGCAGCTGGGTGAGCTGCGATAGGACGAAGGGCATGGTAGCAAATACAACACATCCTGCGCTCAACATCATGACCTTGACTGGAGAGTGGGCTGACAGACGGCCTCTCTATCTTTTCACACTGCTGGAAAGGCCCGGTCCAATTACGGGCACTGGGTACATTGTCTTGTTAACTCCAGCTTTGACTGGAAATTTTGGGCAGCTCAGAGATCAAGCGCTCACTGGAGTTAAAATTGACAGAGCTACCTTCGCTGCTGTCACAGCCTCCTGTGTTTCTCTGTCACTGGCGGGTGATGGAGGGGCAAAATAAACTGTCTGAGGCATCTATGCAGATAGATCAAAGTCGGCGGATTCTAACAGCCTTCGTGGGAGGTCTGACTCTTGTTAAGCAATCTAGTTGACAGGAAGAGGTGTACACATGATTTAGTCTGTCTGCCATGATATGTTGACGATACAGGCGAACACACATTACGGGTCACATTGACACCTACCACCTTAATTTAACTATGGCATCCTGCAAGAACAGTATTGGTAGAAATTGTGCTGAAACAATGTGTCATTTCATCGAATTTGATCGGCGAAAATGAACTGACAGCAATTTGGATAATTTATGAAACATGTGAATCATTCATCAAGTAAACATTCCCTGTTTCCTGATGTTTAAACATCATCTAAGGCTCTTGTGAATTGTGATGGAAATTTCTCATTATTTTTTGTTCCTTTTTGGAGATCAAACAATTTGATAAAAGAACCAACACATTAACCAATGATGACAATAATCATTAGTTACAGCTCTGGAGTGAAATAAGCTAAAACTAAATGATATCAAACATGTGACCTTCTGCATCGGAGCTGCAGCTCAAGTGACACAGACAAGACAGCAGCTGCATTTGATCCAAACTCCACCAGTTTACTAATGAGCTATTGACCTATAAATGGCACTTCAGAAATGACAGCTACCAATATTGACCTTTAAAAGAGGAGTAAATATAAAAAGTGCCTCCCAAAGCTCAGGGCTGTGAATGGGACAGAGGTCAATATCAAGACTCCATTAGAGCCATCTAAGTTTAACAATTTCCTGGGATAAAATACCACATTTACCTATTTGGCCAAATGATCCTGTTGAACAGGCATGAAACATTTGAATGTTTAAACAGCACACAGGGCAGGCCTGAGGCAAGCGTAGCTGCCAGACTGAGGAGCAAGAGGCGACCTCGCCGATGCAGACCGCAGCTCTGAAATATGCCTGAGTGTTAATTGGAAACACAGCACAACGATGTCCTCGCTGAGGCATGTCATTGGAAAGGAAATAAGCAGGAGCGGCTAAATATACAAACACACTCATGGGGATAAAGGAATACAGCTCAATGTGATCAGAGTGGGCAGATGATGTGACGTGAAATACACATTTGACTGAGGCAACACTGTAACCTCAACGCAGACAAATAGCCTTTTGTCTAAAAGTGCACTTGTAGCAAAAATGAAATGTGTGATTTATAATATTTATAACTTTTTAATGTTCTGTCCTGTTTTTATGTTCATATTTCAGGATAAATGAAGGCAAGGCTTCAGGAGAACCTCTCAAGGCCAGCTGAATCCATCATTCATCCTGGAAAAGGTGATTTTGTGGCCATATGTGTTGATGTTTTTCGCTTGACTACATACAGTATAGTCTTTAAAAAAAAAAGCACAGAGGATCTGACTGCATCTGCTTCACATGTATCATACAGGTGTACTATTGCCAGACAAGTAACTCATAAAACATTCCTGGTGCCCCTATGACTGTCCAACACCCTACCCCCATTCCCTGACCTCTATTTCCCTGTTGGTCACTCCACAGCAAATC
The DNA here is from genome assembly GCA_037974645.1 of Hollardia meadi. Lineage (NCBI taxonomy): Eukaryota > Metazoa > Chordata > Actinopteri > Tetraodontiformes > Triacanthodidae > Hollardia > Hollardia meadi. The sequence continues at coordinate 8,444,490 of JBBPCS010000023.1, forward strand.
CGAAAAGCCTCCCAGCATCTCCATGGCGACAGGCCTCAGTCGAGCAGATGGCCTCAGTGTGCCGCGCGGCAATTAAAGAGGAAGCGACGAGCGGGGAAATGAAAGTGGGTCAGGATCAGGGGGGAGCCGGGCCGGCAACATGAAGCTGCCTCTGCCTCAAGCCTGCGCACGGACGTACGCACTTGCACACTTAGCAATGCACACACGCATGCATGTTCATGCCTCAGTGCACCTTCCCTGCAAAAACAAATACCTGCCCCACGCCAATCACAAAGCATCAGCAGTGTGAGAATGAAAAGAGGGGTTAGGGCGACAGGGGAAGTGCTGCGCACAACAAACTGACACTGAAGCTCACACACCCAATCTCTCCAGTGGTGAGAAGTCAGAGAACCTTCCACAAGAATCACAAATATCACAACCCAATCAATAAGATTAACCCTTTAAATCCCATATAACGGCATACAGAATCAGTCCCCCGTTGTTTGGATTACTTCCACTGGAGCACCACTCACTCTGGCAGGAATTTCTTCTTTTTTTTCAGTCAAACCGAAATTTCACAAACAGCAGGGTTGAACCACACCCTTGGCAATGTGGGGCAAATCCAATCACTCCCATGCCCCAACTGCTTTCATCGTAAAATTTAGCAGTCTATTGCAACATGGGACTTCCATTTAATTTTGACTTGTTCTCCGCTTGTCAAAGAAGATAAGATTGAGCTTCTGAATCACTTAATTGAATTAAGAAAGTCTTTAATTAAACTAATTTAGCAGACAATATGATCTTTAGCACATTATAGAGCTTTTAATTTAATTCACTGTTTTATGTCATAATTTTCTTACAATGTTGCAACAGGCACAAGATGTTTGAAGATTGCTTTAATGGAGAATATGAGTTGTTGTTTTTTGGGAGGGGGTCCCATTGGCTTCTCTCACAGAACCAGAAAAAAAGGTCTAATGAGCTGGAAAAAATTGAATGAACTTTTATTTTTCAAGTCTTTTCTTCCAGCTAGCAGCCCCAATGTGCCTAAGTAGAGTTTCAGCCAAGAACACTAAATCAAGGCAAACTATAATCACCCTCAGTCAAGAACAAACAGCATGACCCACTGCAAACTCCCATTCCCCGCAGGGTCTCCATGTAAATCTCCAAGTCCCCTTTTCCTTTTCAAATTTACGCTGTTATTTTCCCTTGCATTTGTTTTTTTTTTCCACAACTTAGGAAGGAAGGTAAAATCCTTAAACCTATTCTGCAGAACAATTTAAAACTTGCCATTCTGAAGGGTATGAGTCTGCAGGCTGTAAGAGGGAAGGTATTTTTCAAGGGTTGTGCTGCAGTATAAAACAGCCACTAACCACAGTTTCTCATCCAACCGTGTGTTCCTCTTTAGATTATATTTTTCAGGTTCATAATGCTGACAAATGGGGTACACAGTGTTGGGAACAACCGCAAGCCACTGCATCCATCTCAAATAAATATTTATGATGTTTGGGCTCTAGGTGAACAGAACATATGGTTAAAGTAGGGGAAGAACTTCAACTTTTAGACATCAACAAAGGCAGTAAAATTAACTGTTCATGCTAACACATATGTGAAACTGTGAGCTACGTGGGCACAGGGTCATTGTGTGGGTGTTTTTGTGGCCACTTATCTCTGCATAACATCATCATATAAATGTTGTAGCTCATATGTTGGGCACGTGGGCGAGAGAAAGGGGGAACCCTTGACCCCCAAACCTCCTGTTTCTCTGGCCTGACGTGACATTTGGCATCTTCATGGCTCAACTGACAATTGCTGTGAAGTACAAAATGGCCCTGTGTGATTCCTTAGCTGGTATCAAAGCCCGCTCCAGATTCCTGGCTGGTTAATTCTACTTGCAGACACGAAGCCAAGCAAGACGTGTGCTGCCAGAGTGGAGGCTCCCATGTGGAACCCCCTGGCAAAGTTATTCAGTTGGAAGAGGCGAGAAGAAGTGAGGAGGAGGAGGAGGAGGAGGAGAAGAAGAGAGGTGGGTGGGGGGTACAGCAGGCATTTTATATGCAAATATTCTGCATTAGATAAGATTACCTTCAGGGGAAATAGTAAAAAAGTAACCCAGACAAAACATCAACGCCAACTAGAAGTCAGATTTTGGTCAGCTACACCTGGAGTGTTCTGTAGGCTTCTACTAACCTAAACCCAGTATTTCAGATGCCCTGTTCTGCTGAAACAGGAATATCAACTAATAATCATCGTCAGTGAGCATTTTGCCAAACTGGAAATGTGATATATCTGGCCCTTTTAAGAAGAATGTTCACCAGGAGACATTTTCTCTCCAAGAATAGTAAATTGCGCTAATCAGCTGCAAAACAGATGCAAATGAACATAATCTGTAGAGACTAGAAGAGCCTACTATACTCTTCTAGCGCCCATTTTGGTCAACAAATTGCCTACTACCGATAGCACCAGAAATACTGGTGACACCACATACAGATAGACAAAAAGAAACCATGGTGCATTCAATTGTAGCATTTGTCCATCATGTTTCTTGATTTAAGTTTATTTTGCTTCATGTTTTAACTCTTTTTCTGTTTTTCTAATGTTTTTAATGTTTAAAATCTATATGATCTTATATTTGCTGTCAGCTGTCTTAGTAACATTTATTCTTTAAAAAAAAATATCCTGCCTCATATCTTTAGTGCAATTTAAAACAAATGTGATGTTACATTGTTAAAAAATGTTTGCTTACAAAAGTTGTTGTATGTAAAAAAGCAACAAATATCAGCTGAAATATCATTAAAGAAACATATTGTACATTTACAACTAGAATTACCGCCTCGTGGTTGTATGCCTCCATGCACCAGTCAGGTTGCAGTTTACATCCATGTCTGTCCAGACTCATAATATAATATATGTAGTGACTGATAGAGAGCTTGGTCACATGGTGCAACAACAATCAACTGACTGAATCAACAAAATCAAAGAGGTTGTGCTGAACTACACTATTTCAGATATGGATGTTGCTGCAAAGAAGCTCTAAATTCTGAAACATGGATTCTTAACACACACATGTTCATCCTTGCAGCACAGAAGATCTATACAATCAGCAATTCTTGGATTCTGACTAACAATTAGTTTAATAGGTCACAGTGACCTTAATCTGTGACCTCTGACCACCAGAATCTAATCAGTTCATCCTTGAGTCCAAGTGAATGTTTGTGCCAAATTTGAAGAATGTCCGTCAAGGTGTTCCTGAGATATCGAGTTTGGCTATCGCCTGCACGGAGGCATAAAAAGGAAGGTAGAGGGCCGACAGATACAGTGTCAGGTCCTTATGAGGGAGACCTGCTTTCCAGGATGTTGGTCCACATAATGAATTAGGGATACTGCAGCAGCCCTGACTGCACTTTTTGTGATGGAGACCTGTGGTGGTGAAGTGTGGTGGGTATGTGCTCATCTTCTATTTATGAGTAGGAGTCCCTTTGGTCCATGTTCATAATACAGTATGCTTCTCCTATAAATGTCAGAAATAAAAGAAAAAAAAAGAGAATGTAATGCATTTTCCCCTCATTTTCTTCCTTTTGCTGGTGTATGATGTGCTGTACTTGTGATATAGTGTAGTGCACTGTAGAGTAGTAAATACAGATTAAGCACAGCACAGCCATACCTTACAGCAGCGGTCATCAGTATGTCCAAGGGCCAGAATTTTTCTTAGTAGAGTGTGTGTGTTTGGGGGGACTTTCAAAAAAAAAATATATATATATATATATATATATATATAGGCCTAATAAGCCTATTGTTCAATTTTTTTATTAGCCTATATTGGTATGATCACACTCATAAAAACATACTATCAGCCCTCCACCACGGAGGCAGTCAGTGCTCAATACAAAACAAACGGTTCAACTAATGACTAAGTCCTGCTCTCAGCCAAAAATCTCCAGTAGGGAATCTTGGGAAGCAAACAAAAATACTTTGAGATTCAACAATTGGCCAACTAAAATAAATCCAAGTGATTCCTCTTACGTTTAATAGACAAGATTACTGATTTGCCGACAAATCCAGAGTTACCTTCTCTAGCCTGGCTCATGTGCTGCCGTCAGCTCAATTGGGAATGGTCAGCCCGGGAGACAATCGACAATTGCTAATTGACAATCACTCTCAGGACAAACTAAGCCTCTTCCCCTGGTGAGTAACATTACTTAGATGTGCACATTTTCTGAATTCTGTGGTATTCTGTGGGCTGCATGGGAAGCTTTGGTGGGTCGGATGTAGCCCACAGGCCGCCGGTTGACAATCACTCCCCAGCTTTTCTTTTATATTTTTCAAGTGCAGTGCTGACACACACTTGCGATACAGGGATAAACAGAACCCCTTTCCCTGCTCCCCCTTTCCAGGTGGGACTAGTGGTTAGATCACTGAACCACCCACTCACCTCTTTTTTCCACACACATTTAAATAGTGATAGCCACACAGCCATTGCAGTGCATGTCAGTGCATGTCGGCCACATGCCTCCGCGCACCAGTGAGATTGCAGTTTACATCCATGTCTGTCCACACTCATATAATACTGTATATGTAGTGACTGATGGTACAACAACAATCACCTGAAGCTCAATATTGCTTGTGGTGGACTACAATGCTTCAAATATAGATGTTGATGCAAAGCAGCTCTAAATTCTGAAACATGGATTCTTCACACACATGTTCGACCCGGCAGCACAGAAGATCTATACAATCAGCACAGTTTGTGTGACATTTTGTCATAATTAGTGTATGAATTCTTTAGTTCAGGCTAAGAATTTGTTTAATAGGCCACAGTGACCTTGACCTTTGACCACCAAAATCGAATCAGTTCATCCACAAGTTTAAGTGAATGTTTGTGCCAAATTTGAGGAGTTTCCGTCAAGGTGTTCCTGAGATATCGCGTTCACAAGAATGGGACGGACAGAGGGACAGACAACCGGAAAACATAATGCCTCTGGCCACGTCTACCGCCAGCACAGAGGCATATAAAAAGAGGGGGCACACAGAAAGGAGGCGGAGGCCATTTGGCACACCTGACTTTCTAAAAAAAACAATGCAATGCAACACTGGAGTGAAATTCAGCCAAGCCTGAAACTGAGGAATCAATAGCAGACTACATTAGTTGCTTTGGCATAGACTCCACTAACAAAATAGAAGGATCAATGCCAAAGTACAGGCCATCTCTGTGTACATCTCCATCTCTTCCCCAGCAAAGTTGAAGCAAAAAACTGAAATAGAGAATTTCTACCACTCATGTAGGTTGACCTTAATCCCAGTATAATGGCAAGCTCTGGGAAACTATTGTGTTGGCTGTGGTGCAGGTGGAGCTTGCTAACATATAAAGGCTGTTCACATATAAAATATTGAAATCCTTTGGAGTTGAGCTCATTAATTGTCTTTACAGTCGATCACAACGAGGACCGATGCAAACATGAATGAAAGGCGCACACTGACAGAATTGCGACAGACACAGAGCTGACCTGTTATCAGTCATATTTTGCTCGTCTGTCTGCACAGGACGAGGGCACTAAGGAGCTTTGCACAAAGCTGCAGCACACTGGAAGCTTAGCTATATATCAGGGAGAATAAATAAACCTGTGTTTGTGTTTTCTCTGGGGGGGGGGGGGG
>JBBPCS010000023.1:8451682-8466309 GCA_037974645.1 Hollardia meadi
CCCCCCCCCCCCCCCCCCCCCCCCCCCCCCCCCCCCCCCCCCCCGCACTGATCAGATCTGCTTTATTTTAAAGGCATACAGCCTTAGTTGGAAGGCCAGGCATTATCCACTCTCTCAATCCCAGATCAGCCCATGAATAAATGCTCCAGTTGTAAACCCAGACACAATAAGCAAAAAACAGATATTCCCACATGGTTTTCCCACAAGCCGAAAAATACAAGAAGACTGCATTGAAAGGCTGCACAGCAGCTTGGAAAAACACAGAAATGGATGCAGTCCCTGTGAAGAAATAAATGTGATTTTTCTTGAACTGAAATGAGTGATTCCAGGTAGTAAATGTAGTAACTAAGCACTAAGGGAGAAATAGTGCAAAGAAACTCTACAAGATATTGGCAAGCCAAGACGGTGTCACATAAAAGCAGTGCAGTCTGTTAAAATCCCTCCAAAATGTGAGATTATTTGCTTTGTCTTCTGAGAAGATTTACATCAACTCAGCAACCATAATAAGCCTCTCCACAGATGCTGGAACAGCTATCTAAAAACTGCATGGAAAATATGTGGTGGACAAGTGTAGTCAGTCAATGCCACTCTCGTACTCAAGAGCAAAACAGGAATTTAACCATTTAATCCCTCGACAAGGATGGGCTAAATACAAAGAAATAGACTTGACAGATGAATGCCAAATCAGAAAAAAAAGCCCAGGGCGAGATTTGATCCCCTTTATTGATTTCCTTTTGCCAGACTTTGCTGATTCTGCAATTCGAGCTGAAACAGAGAGGAATTTCAAGGATTCTAAGAATAAAATTGCAGTTTGCTGACAAACGTGTTTTCCATGCTGATCTAACATGGTGACTAAAGGAGAGGACACTGTAACAGACACTATACACCAAAATAACCAAATGAGAACCCCAAATATGATACTGAACTGCATGTTCTGACCAAACAAGCTATCTGGAAACTTGAGACAGCCAGTGTCTGGGACAAACATCACTTCCCCTAATATACCTTCATTCAGTGTCGGCTGATCAGAACCAAATTATTTCATCATCACAAAGATGTGCAGAGGAGCTGTCGGGCTGAACCGTTTATCGAATTCAAACCAACACTGTGATGGAATAGTATGCAATTTTCAAATCACAAAAGCTACAATTTTTTTTTTTTTTTTAAGTGTTGTTTTTTTTAATGCTACACAATCTAAACAACCACAGGGTGGGAAGCACTATGCTCATCCAACATATGCAAGTGAGAGTAGATGAAGAAAACAACAACTGCTACTAGCAAAACTACTGTTGGCAGAATGGACACCAAAGAGCTAAATTTAGTGTCAAAGAGGAACCGTGCATCAGTTGTCTAGATATATTTTGGGTTGAGACCAGAGATGGGGCGATCCATCGATGTAATCGACGTCACTGATTACCAAAACATGTCTATTTGCATAAAGTGCGATCTGCGCGTCGCACTGAATCATGGCTGCGCCCAGCTAAAGCATGGATTACATCGGAGAGCGAGCTACAGCTAAAAAAAACAATGATGTGTGGAAGTGTTTTAGGCAAAGACCCAATGATGTGGTGCTCTGTAAGCTCTGCAAATTGTTAAGGGTGTATCACAGCCGTACAACAGCTACGCACGAGCACCTAAAGTGCAAGAGCACATGTGTCAAGAAGGCAGCGACCACAAGACAGCACCGTCTGTCCTGTTTTGTTGTTGTCCCCACCCGAGCGTGATATATTAGGACTATCAACACGTGGAAGGTCGTAAACTGTCCCCACGGTCTAAACTGCGCCCTCAGATTAGCAACATCACAATGTTAAAAGTAATTTCCGCACCTTATGGTAACACAATGTTACACTACGCGTCATCAAACGTTGTTATTCGACTGTATAATATATTCTGTTTACTTTAACGGTCACGTACGAGTGAGAAAATGGTTTAAATTAACGTTACAGGCTGTTGTTGCGGTCTGTATACTGTACATTTGCCAGTGATTATGTTCACAATTACTGCAGTAATGAAATAAATCCATGTAATAACCATTTTAAGTTTAAGTCAAGTATTTATTTGTCAAGAGAAATGGTTGAATAAAATAAAATATTAATTAGACATGTTTGTAATAATACCCATAATAACCCTAACCCATTTTTAAAAAAGCATCACAAAGCCACTTATGATGATTGCTTGGCTAAAAATATGATTATTTAATGTTAAAGCCAAGCTGTTGTTCTGCAGGGCTTTATTTATTTATTTTTTGTTATCATTTAAAAAGTTCAGTTACGGTGATTAAATTACATGTTTAAAAGGCTAATAATGCTCAAAATCAATATTTTAAATATTGAAGGTTTTTACAGTCCAATAGCTAAATAAAGATACATTATTCAAAAATCAATTAACACATCATTTCACCTCATTGCATCATAACATGTAGGCCTTGACAACATGAGACAGTATTTTAATGTTGACTGTATCCAATGTTGTGTTATAGAATGATTTATTGCTTGTGTACAGTGAATAATAAAGAACATCAGCAACTTTTAAAAGAATTGCATACTGAATCAGAATACTGGTGTAAAGAAATTGCAATTAGATTATTTTCCCATATTGGCTGCAGCTGTTACCCTCGCTGTAGGATCCACATCCAAGGCCATGACACTATGCATTTACTCCTCCCGCATGACTGAAATCCTGCATATAAACTGATGAACTTACTTTAACATTAATTTAGTCTTTAATACTATTTGTGCAGTCTTCTGCAAGCAAAGAACACTCCATTTTGTCATAATCTTTCCATTATTTAGGTTCAGTGCTTATCGTCATGTTTTATTCATCTATTTTGTGAAACGCAGCTTTTATACAGAGACCGCAGGGGTTGAAAACGTCCATCAAGACCTTAGAAAAAGACGGGAGAATATGCTGCTTGAGTCAACTGCTGTAGCGTTATGGAACAAAATCGTTTGCCAAAGAAAAGGCAAATCGGTTGTTCTAGAGCAGCGCCTGCAATAAATGAAGGGCCACTACTTTTCACAATCATAGCAGACAAAAAAAAAAAAAGACATTCCACGCAGTGTTTTGAGAAGGATTTGCTAAAGAGCTGACAGCAGAACCGAAATGAGCTAAATGCTCAAAGAGATGCAGTTCGAGTGGCCAAGTGCCTCCATTAGTTCCTATGGCAAAAGTGAAGCTTAATCTCCTGTCAGCTCCCCTCAAGCTCGTCTCCCAGGACTCGGAGCTCTCTCTCTCCCATCCATCACCTCAGCGGGGACCAAAGGGAGACTCCCCAAAGGAACGAGTATCAGAGCAGTTTGCATTCACATTCAAACCATCAAGGCCCAACAATCCCGTAGCGACTCTCTCTCTCCATTTCACTGTATCGCAACTGTCATCCAAATGAAATGCAAAATGCTGCAGACTGGCAATTACAGTGTTCTTCAAAAGAGGGAAGAAATTAGCAAAGTCAAAATGCTAATCACAATCACAATGTTCCAAAGGGGCTTCGGGATTTGTTCCATGGCCCATCTGAAAACAAAACAAAACATTCCCTTGCCTGTTTCAGTGCTCAACATCAAACACCTTTTGCTATTTATGAACATGCCCGATCCTCAGACCCCCCGACTGTTCAATCAATCCAGCTAAAGTATATGTGACATTTCTTACACAAAGGTAGACTTCCGTTTGCTTTGAATTGAGTCTGAAAAACAAATACACACCGCAGCAGCACAGCATGCGAACATTCGCCAGAAGTCAAAATTAACTGTTGTGTGTCAGGCTTCTGTGACAAGCTGTCGAACAGAAAATCAGGCAGTTAGCTGCACAATTAACCTTAAAGAGTCGAAAACAATAAAGCTGTCCATCAAAACCAAACAGGAAATATTACCCGCGCTTTGCATCCCTCTGGGGACAACAAGAGAATCAAAGAGCAAATAAATACAGGGGGCAGCGACACACAAACTAATGCAGCTGTGCTGTGATAGTAGTGGAGAAGCTTCTTAAGCTTACTAACTTCTACATGAGAGGCTGCATGAAATGACTGTCAGGACTGAACAACACGGGTCTCCAGCAGAGTGATTTTAGCTTGCATGCTGCCAAATTATTACAAAGATTATGATTCACAGCTACACAATTCTCATCCCTGAATAATGGCACATTCAAAGTTGATGCTTGCCCACCATTCATTCGGCATTCATTTCCCAAATGTTTAATCCAACTAAGATGAGGAATTAGAGCTGGAAAATCTCCTTATCCCACCGCTGAGAGTGATATCTATATGGACTCGTACAGCACCGGGACCGCAGGATGGAGCCAAGCCATAAACAACCACCTGGCTGCTAACTCAATTCACACTCAATTAAATATTAGTGTGGAATACTGGAGGGACCCAGTGCTAATATAAGAAAGCAGGAACAGAGCAGCCATTATTATTCACAGATCCATTATTCTCAATCTTCCTTTTTTTAAGTTTGGCGAGCAGCTCTGAATATTTTCTGTTTGTGAATTTGGCACACTTGTGTTTTCTACAAAGCGCTTATTATAATGACAAGCACAAATGGCCTGTCCTTAATGGATGACTGCAACAGGGTTTGCTGCTGCTTGCATTTGTTAGGATCATTCCCACACTTGTTTGTGCTCGGGTAATGAGCGAAGAGTCTGGAACATGTTGTATATCAATTAGGCCATCAAAAGACAGTGGGCATTTATGGCAAAGCCCTTTAACCTCAGGGTGAAAGACCAAATTCTTGTTTTTGCATGTCAAAAGAAATGAGTCCACACAACAGCTGAAATAAAACATTTCCAAGGCCTTCCCCTTATGAAGACGCCTGAAAGCATGAATGACGGAGTCACTTTGATTTGAATAAACTACAGCGGCTTAAAAATAAATAAGAGCAAAGTGCATTCACATGACATCTAATTAGACTTAAAATGCACCTCCCGCTTTACTCAAATGAGACATTTCCAGGACGCCTTAAGTGCAATTTTTGAGACATTTTCCACTCCCTTGATTGAACAGCTTCAAAAGATTTCTACCGCGAATCCCAAGGGAACCAGTTAATCCTGATCTTCTCCACAAGCAAAGGGATCATCTCAATGTAAATCAGACAGGGCTTTTGATCAAAGTACTCAATCAGTCTTAAACATGTGATGCCATAAGAAGTCTCGCAGCGAACAAGGTCAACATCTTGGTTGTTCTCAAGCTCCGGGGAGGTGAAACAAAACAGGCCAGATGTGACTAAATGTTCGCCCGGAAAGGAGTTTTTTAACGCTTATTAGACGAGACAAGGATCGCCAGAGCAAGCTCACCAAAACACTGCATTAAGTAAACGTGTACATGCTGTCAAAGAAAATGAGGATGACATCAGTGATCTGACAATTGACCCTCTTCCATTCCTTTCTTAAAATAGGGGCACCAGACAGATTTTACTTGTCCAAGATGTAAACAAACCAGTAACCCCCCCCCCCCCGCCTCCATCTGCATAACACACACACACACACACACAGGGATTGTTGTTGGCTTGTTTTGTTTTCACGATTATAAGGTTGTCAATATAAACACAATAAAGATGCTCCTTTCAATGGCAGTTGAGGGCACTTATTAAGCGTGCTAAGTTAGGCCCACTATGGGAGGCCTAATGTCAACATGATCAATGTCAAATTATCACTCCATTCATCAACCACCCATGCTTCCCTCAACACCTCATCTAACCCACAACACACACACACACACACACTCTCTCTCTCTTCGTGTGTGTGTTAATGTCACCATATTCTGAGTCAATCTACCTCAGAGAATATGACTGGCAATGAAAACAGCAAAGGCCTTTGGATTTCGTTGGCAGATTAAAATGAAGGGTTTGGACACAATGACTCCTTAAAATTCGAATTATTACCAATGTTCAGCTAACAGACATGGGGCTGCTGAGGACAACCGGCCACAGGTTTCACTTATCATTCAGGAACACTCTGTGGCCCCGAGTTGTCATTAAAATGAGATACTGGAAAACTTGGGAGACCGCGGGCCTACACGGTTCGCGCATATCGCCATCTGTCTGCTGCCTGGGTAAATTCATAATTTTGCAGTCGAATAAGTATTCTGCAGCCGTGTTGTCGGGGTCGGATTCTAAGACTCAAAACACTTTTCTAGGTTTCTCTCATTTGCACGGCATCTCGCTGCAAAAAAAACAAAACACACACACACAAACCAGGCAATCACATCATCGATCTGCCCGTTCGCGCATTAATCAAGTCTGTGTTTTTGCACAAACATCACGCAGCGCACACAAACATTGTGAAGTCGGGAGGGGATGATACAATAAGGAAGATGTCTCACATGAGTCCCTGCTTTTGTGGCTTACCTCGGATGTGCAGCGCGAACAGGAGAATCCATATCCCCACACACATCCCCATGGCTCCTCCACTATCCGGATCTTCGCTGATAACCTGGGAGCGGGATGAATATATAGGACTCAATCGAGACGACAAAGACCAAGCATGTAACTTCTGGAAATCCCACTCGGGCCCACACTAGTCCACCTCCCTCAATGAGCAGCTGAAGACTTTCGCACAACTAGAGAATCGGCGGTGCGCGTCTCCGTAGCAAAGCATCAATTTCACGTCCGCGGCGGCTCCCTGGCTGGCGGAGAGTTTGCTCAAAGTAGAACCTGGCCGGGTTCCCCCAAAATGAGATCCACGCGGCTGCAGATTTGTCCTTTGGGTGATGTGTTGTGTTTTAGGAAACAGCGGGCGCGGGGAGAGAACGGAGTTCTTATCAAAGCAGCTCTTCTAGTTTAACCATATAGCCTTTGTTGCTCCATCCACCGCAGCGGCTGCAGGACTCTCTCTCTCTCTCTCCCCTCCCAGGATCGGTAAAGTGGGCGGGAGGTCCTCGATCGATGCTGCGCTGGGAAGTTTCCAACACTTGGAGAGTTCCTCCGGAGAAACGTCGCTTTTTTCCTTGCGTCGGCAAAATTGACACAGCACCTTAACAGATAATCTGCTGCCACCGTCCGTGTTTTAGTTCCCCCTGTTCTCCTTGTCTGCAGCCACGGCCGGCCAGAGAGACAGGCACACCAGTCCGGTGAAGTTGTTGGAACTCTGGAAATGGTGGGATGCACACCCCCACTTTCTCAGTCTTTTTTTTTTTTGGATGAAACAGTGTAGCTTTATCCGACTGTGCGCACCATCCCGCTGATCCAGCACCACAGTGTGTTTCTGACTATCGCTGACGTTTTGGGAGCGATCGGGATCGAGTGACGTTGTGCAAGGGAGGAGCCTGGATAGTCCTCCAAAAAGCAAACGCATCCCTTGGAAAGGCTAGGCTACAACATCCTGGTAGTATCCCCCCCAACCCCACCCCCCGCAGGAAGTGACTAAAGCTTAATTTGCAGGTTCAGATTGTTTAACGTGACTCATCTGGTGCAGATTATGGTGATAGAATTAAACACTATTTTAGGAGGATCGATCAGTCGAAGAGGCAGGACAGGGTTGGTTGTGGAAAGAGGACAAGCGTGTACAGACAGGCTTAAAGTAAAACAATCCCACAGAGCCAACGAAACATTTAGAATCACAACCGAAACTGACATTTTGCTGACTCCAACAAATGATTAGACCTATATTAAAAGCCCGCCGAATATGTTAAATATCAGAACCTCGCTTTGAAAATTAGCAAAATGAAGGGCAAATATAGATTTTTATTTTTTAACAGAAACGCTTAAACTTAATAAAATAGGCCTAAATTAAATAAATAATAAATTAAATGAAACTAATCCCAATTATTTTTTAATGACCAAAAGAGCATTACCAGCCACTTACAGGCGGGTGGGGTTAGGCAGTGAAACAAAAATACAACAGCTACATTTATCAATTCTTGCATCATTAAGTTCAAATTAGTTGAACAGGCAATAGACATCTTTTTTGTTTTGTTTATTATTAAGTAAATATATATTAAATAGAGTAAATTGCTAAAGAAAAATGACACCATCCGCCTTTAGATTGGTTCATAAGCTTCGCTTTCGCTATGCTATCCATCTTGCCACAGAGCTGGATTTTTCGCAGAAAAATTAGGGTTCGATTTACGGCACAAATACAGTGGGTCAGCCATCGCAGAACCAAAACAGGAAGAGGCATTGTTCTCCCCGGTTGCTATCTCCAAGTAATGGTGGAACAAACAGTGGAAACTCTACCCTGCAAAAGAAAAAGAACCCTGCTGATGGAGAAGGTAAAGAAGCGAAGAAGGAGAGTGATAGAACCCAATGTTAGACAAGAGCGAGCAGACAGCTTTCACTCGATGCAAAGCGTTCCTGCGTGTTGTGTCAAAATCTGTATCCCCGTCAATATGTGTTTTCCCTTACCACCTTGAATTGAGAGGGTTTAAAACTGACACCTTTCTACTAGATAAATATAGTATCACCGGCCTACTTATTAATACAACCGGGTGTTTTCTCTGCCTTTATCATAGCAGTGAGACCAGAGTTGCTCGGTCCAATTGGAGTCCTTACGGTAGCTTTTGCTTTGTAGTAGTCATACTGCTAGCAGTAGCCGTGTTTCCTAACGCCGCCTTTCCCACCGCAGTGCTAACAATAATTGCACTTGGAACCACCTTGTGGAGGAAAGTTGTCTATTTCAACTTTGAATAAATGAGAAAGTAGTATTTTTCATTTTCAGGGCAACACCAGGGATCCCCTCACAGCACCCTAGGCCTCAACCAAAATTCTAACAAATAAGTCAGGGTGGGGCAGCGAGAGCTAAAATATGACCTTTTGGTTAAACACATCCTTCCTCAGTAGTAAAAATCATTTTCCTTACATCGTCAACTGAGTGTGTGCTTATGAGGCGGGGGGTCTATTTTACCTCATGAGCCAGCTGTGCGAGCATACCCGGCACCTCTTTTCCTTCCTTCCTTCCTTCCTTCCTTCCTCACTATTCAACCTTTTCTCCAGAGGCAAGCCTGTGAAAGGTACTGCCTGTAATGGGGGGATGAATGTGATAACACTTCCCTCTTGTGGACAGCACTTCTTCAGATACAGTAATTACAATATACCACGGACAGCATGCTTAATATTTCACAGTCGATTTTTGTTGCAGGTTTGCATGTGGTCAAAATCCTGTCTTTTGGTTACTTTCAACACCACAGAAATATCTGCTCAACAACAAGATAAATCACCTCGTATGCGAAAACAGCACTTGGCCAATTGGTTATTAGAGTCAGTGTTGGCAACATAAATCAAACTGTATGTAGTGGGAACCACCATCTACTATCCTTTCTAAGTGAAGGATATGCAGTTAACAAACATGACTGCAATCCCTTTAAACACAGTAAAAGCAGACTGGGGCATTCTGGGAGCATACAGATAAGCTCAAGACTTGACATTTTGTTTTGTCAAATGCGAGGCTGCAAGGAAAAACAAAAGTGCCGCTGCTTGAAATTCTGTGCACTTGTTTCAAAGTGATAGTTTTAACAAAATGGAATGATGTCTGAACTGAATGTGCCATGTACTTTGCAGCTAAAATGTATTATGGACTGTCTATTCGCCGTCTCACAAGACAGCAGAAATATTTCCAGCGCTATGAATAAAATATACACAATGAATTAACTATTAATGTGAATTTTACACTGCATTTTACCATTTAGAAGACAATCACTTTATTTCATAAACCTTAAAAGGTCAGCGCAGCAGCAGCCTTTGGGTATTGAGGGATGGTTATTATTCTAAATTTGATAAAGTTGGAAAATATGGACATCAAGAGGGGACCATAAACTCCTCTCCTTCCTTCAACAACTTCCTCAAATGTGCCCTTGAGCATGGCAGTTAACTGCTCCAGTGACATTCGCTCATTGGTCAACAGTGGTTTGACTCGAAATCTCGGCATCCTGACAAATAGCTTCCAAGCTCGCACAAACGTCCTGTGACAGATAATGGCTAAAATCCTCTAGGTTTGTCTAGTGCCTTTGGTACATTAACTCCAATGCCCACTTCATCGAGCGGCCGAGGTTGTGATTGATTTACAGGCGAGCTGATGAAGTTTGATACACTGTGGCTGAGCTCAAGGCGATGCCTGAGCCACTGTGGAGATTTAGGGACTGTTCTGCATAATGAATATTTGGAGATCCATAAGAAAAAGAAGCACTAGCTAAATTACAGGGAAGATCCAATACATTTTAGTAGATGAAGGGTTTTCTGATTAATGCCAAATAAATGGTAAAGTAATTGATATTTTGCTGATGAGTTTACAAAGTGTAGAGACAGTGAAAGTACTTGCTTTCATGCAGTACATATTATTAGAATTTTAGTTTCCACAACAAACACACTCAAGTATCCACATGAATCAGACTTTAAACAGTTATTTGTAAAAAAAATTATATAAATTATATATAAAAATTAATTACAGCATCTAATTTGGTGACTTTGTAATTTTACTTACTATAGGTACATACTTTCTCATGTAGTAAAACAAAATCATTCACTTCCATTAATGCCATATATCAGTAACTATGACATAAGGTGTGAGTCTAATCTGCTTCAGTCCCAAATTCTGTCATCACCCAGTCAGTGATGCAAACACTGATTTATAAAATATGACATCTGTCGCATCGGTGACCTAATGTAAGCTGTCAGAAACTTGCAATTTTGAGCACAGAAATTATGCAAACTTTGGCAAAGTGCTGATGAGTGAAACACAATCCTGGTTTTCAGCAGTCCAGAGTAGCATGAAATCTGCATTGGGCCTATACCCAAGTTTGCCTCCCTGGAGAGCAGACAACTCTTTTGATCCAAAACTGTTTTTCTGGCCTGGAAAAATAAAACATGCGATAGAGAAATCTATGTCCTAAAAAAAATACAGGCTCCAGCTCTGTGTATTTCTTCTGGACAAAAACTGATCTTCAATTTTAAATCGATGATCTCGTAACAAATAAAAAACCTTACAAAACATGATGCTCAGACAGGCAGCGGACTTCTCTCTAAATGTAACATCTGAAAACCACAAACACTTCCTGCCAGCCAGCTGATAACTAATTCCACTCAACATTTAACGCACAGCAATTATATTGCTGTGAACAAATTACTGACCATTTTAAAGTAATGACTCCAGTGTGGACAGTAATTATTTCATCCAACAGACGTATCCTGGTAATGTCTTTGTACATTCTCCATAAGGGAGGTCGTATAGATGCAAAAACTGAAATTACTGAATTATCTTTTATTTAAAGTGATGTTCAATCTCTCAGCAGTTGACAGTAACCCAGGGAATAGATCTTTTGCAGACATACAGGATCAAAAATAATAGCTAACAGCTCCCACAGTGGTAACCAACTGAGTGATATTGCCATATTTACAGAGAAAAGCCAACACCGCACTGCATGAGGCAGCTAATCTCCTTCAGAGTGAATGGAAAGGTTTTATCAGTCTTTTTTAAAAATATATCATTTTCTTCAAATATCCAATCAATAGGACATAAATAGTATCTCTGGCATTAGCAGCATGTGCTCCAAAACTACTGAAGGATGAAAAACAGAAGTCTTAGAGAGCTAAACTCTTAGCAGGCTTGAAGAAAAGCCCCAAAACATTAGTTGACAAGTCGTTCATGCACCTCTCACCTCTGGTGCCTCAGTGTTGGACAAATTGAAGGGAAGATGCCTCTGTGACAAAGGGAAGATAATTTTAATAAGATGGTTTATGAGGTGTCTATTAAAAGGTATTTTGAATATACATATATGCATTTGACACCTGTCTTCTGCCTGCATACCGCACTTCAGTGGGGCAAATAGGCAAACTGAAACATCTGGACTCTGCCATCTGTCATTTAAAATGTGCTCTAGTATATTCTATGTCTCATGTTGCTTAATGGAATTCACTGAACTATCCTAAATAGTATAAATAATGCTGTAATGAATGAATTAAATTTGACCTTTGACTCTATTGAGTTCCATTTTGGTGCAGGGTTTAAGATAGAAAATGTAAATGTTTAAGAGTAAAGCTGACAGTATTTAATACATAAGACATCTGTGGTCTTCCTCATTTATTCTTGACATTTGTGCAAGCATATAAAGATCACTTTCACACACGCATTAAGACATACATACAAATTCTCAAATGGGTGTCTAAAATGTTTTCTTGCAGGAAAAAAAGGACCACATTAAAATTCTTAAAATGGCACCTACTCCTTCTACCGTGTTAAAAATTCCAGAAAACATCAATATGTAAATATTTTACATTGCACAAGTTTAACTGCTGGACACAATATGTGTCCTACTTCACTGTAAAGTCCATTCTCAATGTTTGTGCACTGGAAGCTTCAGGTTTCTACCTCACACTAAAAATCAGATTTTCAACGAGCACAGAGAAAATTTACACTTTCAGCAATGAATGTGAAAGCAGCCTTGTAGCGTCAGACTCTGCACATACGTCATTACGCACAGTGAAGCTCAAACAGTCAGGGAAACATCCACTAAATATACTGTATCAGTCCATTAAAAAAACCAGGGATGTAATATCAATTGACCAATGCAAAATTTAGCTAAAAACTTGTTATTCACTGTGTTGAGGTCTTTGACAAAAGTGATTACATGTAGAATGTCATAGTTATTGATTAATGTGGTTAAAGCAATTACTGTATGTATTTTGTAGGGCAAGGATCCAAATATAAGTGCTTAATAATGTGCAAAAACCTCTTGACAATACACCCTTTTTCATAAGAATGGAAACAGATTTTTTAATAAAAAGAATGTATGCCCTAATCATAACAAAAGACTTCGTTACTGCGAGAAAACCACAGTTATTTTTCTCTGTCAAGCCAAATGCAACAGTTCATCCGTACTTCAGGGCTTTTTTTTATTTTAAAAACAAACCAAAACACAAGAATGATGGCTGATCACGTACATTTCAAAAAATGAGTAATGGCAGGAGTCTTTTATTTGTGAATGCTGATGTGCTCCAGTTGCAAGACAAAGAAAGATGATGTAGTTGTGGATATGTGTGGAGCCAATGTGTGTATGTTAATGTGCGAGAGAAGTGAACATCTGGGAAAATGTAACTGTTCTCAACTGAAAGAGGAAATCAATCTCCAATAATGTAGCTAAAGTCACATTCACATTCTGTTACTCACCTATTACAGGAGACAAGAACTCGCAGTGTTCTGCGTTGGCACACAGTTCTATCTGCAGGCATACAATTGACCTCTCTGCAAGCACATAATAAGTGAGCATTAGCTTTAGCTTATGTGCTAGAAAACAAAGAAAGAACCATTGTGGCAGAAAGCAAGGATGGTGTATTGTGACAGTTAGGTCATTAATGTGCTGGGGAGGATGGGTAATATTCTGAGAAGAAACTAGTGTTTTTAGACTCTGGAAGTCAGTCAGAGTTCTATATAATATCAAACTAAAGTTCTTCACAACACTCATGGTTTTTGCAATAATTTGAATAGCCAGGATGATTTTTTTACATTATGGTTTTTAATATGTTTAACACTAATTTTTACAATGTTTTACACAACAGGCACCAAACTTTAACACCAACACACTGTATGTTGCAGCAACCACAGCAATTACACAGGCAAGAACACTAATGAATGAGAACTGCGAGAGAGGAAGGGGGAGTGAGGAAATGTATGTCCATCAGTAGGTTATCATAGTTTAGAATGATGCAGTACAGAGGGAATATAGCCATTTAATACATTTGTTCATATGAGACAGCTGTCACTCTGATCTGTCTGCACTGTAGTTCATACACCTCACTGATAAACCTGTGAATTAACCAGTTCTATCTCACACAGGCCGCGCCCTCTACTGGACTCCATGGGTACTGTTCTCCTCCACTCACGAGCACGTATTTGCCCACTGAAATTTGCATAAACATAGCCAGCCAATCAGGACGAGCCTATTCAAATATGTGGTCAACGTATATAAGGCTGTGTCCACAGTCCCCATCAACATCAACAGACGGCATTCAGCAGCTGCCATCTTGCATTGAGGGCCAGGCGCTACCCTTGGTCAGACAGCAGCAACGGTGGAATCGTTTTTCGTTGCTTCGCACGTGAGTCTGCTGTGCAAAGAAAGCAAGCTGGAACTGGCTATCGACGGCATTTAGACCACCACTCTCAAATGGCCTACGCTGCCGCATTTCATCATGCTGGCTGAGCAGAAGGCTTCAAATAGAAGGCTTCATCAGAAGATGATGAGAACATCTTGTTGGTTTCTGCTAACTCAGTGTCACAAAGTGCGGCACCAACCTAGTTCACCGGGACCATAGCGGCTGGTCGTGTTGGGCTCCCGCTGCCCCTTCCGCTTATCTCCAAGCCGGTAAGCCATCCACAGAAGGGTCATATCTGGGTGTGCCCTATCCTCGTTGAGGCCCTCCCTGCCCTCCTATTACCGCAGTCCTTTTTCAGAGAACAAAAAGCCGCTACCTCCCCTGCAGCCTGACAGAGAGACGCTGGGATATTTTGACAAAATATTCCAGTTGGGTGCACAGCAAAAAATCTGCCTGTTCTTCATGTCAGTCTGTCACATACACCTGTCGCCCGGCCCTTATCTGAGGCTGTCTCAGGCGAAGTGTTACATGTGTTGAGGTACTCACACACACACACACACACACACACACACACACACACACACACACACACACACACACACACACACACACACA
>JBBPCS010000023.1:8486986-8501127 GCA_037974645.1 Hollardia meadi
TGTGTGTGTGTGTGTGTGTGTGTGTGTGTGTGTGTGTGTGCGTGTGTGTGAGAGAAAGAGAGAGAGAGAGGGAGGGAGGGAGAGAGGAAGAAAGAGAGACCCACATGCAATCTAATGCACTAATGCAAATCTAATGCCACTAAAAGCTAATTTATTGCTTATCTTGGCTGTCATTTTTCAAAGTTTAAGTAAAGAAAATACATTTGATCCAGTCTGGGATTCAACATCATCTGTAATGAATAATGCCTCTAACATAATAACCTACTCGCCCATGACTGGCTGCTCCCATCTTGGCTCGTTTGTTGTGTTATGTTACCTCTGATTGGCTGAGCTGACTAAAGGCTCTTGACTCGCATATTAAAAATGCCACCCATGTGGCCGGAAAGAGCCACAGTAGAATAGCTGCAAAGGAAATAGCTTCGGGCAACAATGGTGGAACAAGCAAGAGGTGACATCTATATTTGCAAACCAAAATGTGCACACGTACACGTACATCAGTTTGCATTTGTGTGTTTTCTAATAATTAGCTGAAACAAAGTTTTAACGCTGCAGGATCACATCTCTAATGGTGAAAAATGCCAACATTGCTTTCCAACCTGCATGGAGACAACACCTGTCGACCAACTGACAAGACACAACCGGCAAATAAATGTTACTGTGACACACTATTAAAGCGCTCCACAACACTAAGTGTTGTTTTGACAACAACCAGACCCAGCTGCTCAGCCCATTTAATCAAACTCCAAACTCTCAGAGGCTTAATAAATGTCCCTGCCAAGTTTCATAAATGAGGGATCAATTATAATTGATTTCACAGTCTGATACATTTATTAAAGTGACATTCGTTTATTCACGTTCTTACCTGTTTTGCCACCAGCCCCTTGCAGTCACCACGAGCATGAGATTACAAACTCATATGTCATTGAAAATATCACTAAGATTTTTCTTTGCACTGAAATAATTGCTACAACACACATTCAATGCATGCAGAGCAATGCTTAATTCCTATAATTTGTTAACTACATGATAGTGTGTGTGCGTAACCAGAAATGCAATTTCCCTTAAGAGAAGAATAAATTAGTTCCAGGGTGTTGCCCCCTGTCACATGACGTGACAGACCCCGCAGATGAAACCTGCCACTCAGCAGAGCAGGAGGCCATAGATGATCTCATCTCAAAAACGACGTCACCGGCATGGGACAAGCCATGAATAGGCCTCCTCTGTGGTCGACAGGAAGATGTCTTCTCACCTCAAAGTCATGTTCGGTACATCGAGTAAACAAACGTGTGTGTATCTATTGTATGTGCACGGTTTTGTGAGTGGCATAAGTGTAGCCCACTTAATTGTATGAATTAACGAATAACTGTCAAAGACTGTTGTTTTTTAATGTAAGTCTGAATTGTGTGACTATACTTCAAGCTGCACCATGACCTACGGTATTTTCTCTGTCAGATGTTAGACAAATGGATGCTAATTTAGCCCCAAATCAACCTGCTAGCAGCGACTTTACTCCGGCTGTGGACTTAATGAAGTACTTACTGGATAAAATAACAAAGTTAAGCCTCAGTGATTTCCCAAGATAAATGGTGTCCTACAGGCCGTGGCCACCAAACTGAACAGTAATATTATCCTGTTCAACTGTCTGTCAGATAAAACCTGGCATCAGATCATCAGTGGTGACACGGAAATGTCTTTGTGCTGAAAACAGAACCAACTAAATTGACTATAATTTCATTGCTGACATGCAGTCCTCACTTACTTACATTCCTGCTATATGTTGCCTGTTTTATTGTTTTATTGTGTATATGGGCACAAATGTTATGCAGCTTGTCTGGGACCCTATGGGAATGCATGTACTTCTGCAGGTGTGTGACTGTATGTGGTTTTGTGTTTTGTTGCTGTGCCAGGATGGTGGATTGTTATGTCCAATGGGATTTTTTTTTCACAGCTTGTTGGTTGCCTGTGTATCTGTACATATGGTTTAATGTTGGTGTTGCTGCAGTTGTGTCTGCCAACTGCGTGTGGTTGCACAAGATGATCAGGGCGTGCCAGGCTATGTTGCCATGTTTGTTTGTTTGTTTCTGCAGGTGCTTGTAATTTAACTAACTACTCTATGTCCAATCATGGTGAGTGGTGATGGAAAACAACGTGAGACGTAGATGATGGATTTTCAGTTTTGGAAATCAAATGTGACTCTGGTCTGATGCGGAAGCGTTGAATTCCATCATAGATTAAAAAAAAAAAATGACAAGAAGATAATAAAGAAAAAGCATCAGCTTGAAATCCAAAAAATACCAAGCTACCCCTGTTTCCATTATATCTCTTTGATTAACATTTGTCACCAGATTTACTTCTGAGAATCTCTAGTGGAAATAATCTGCGCCCACATTTTCTCATTTTGTATAAACTTTCATATACAGCTTATGATTGTGTGATACATAAACAGTGTTTCCATCAAGCCAAGTCGAATCAGTGACGTGTACACCCCTACAGATAAGCATACATTGATGGAAAACTGGATTTTCTCATTATCAAAACGTGAAGTAGAGCACGAGCTGATGCTTCACTGATTTTTAGCTTAGTTTTTCTTAGATTGACAGTGTACCTTTCTTCGCTCTGCACATGGCAAGTTGTATTTTTCTCTCCACATCCCCACACAGAGTACGCAAGACAACTGTGAAACAGATGGTTATTTCTCCCAGCTCTTCCCCGACCTTTGAAAAGTAGACTTGTGACTGGGAGGACTATGGTTTGAATTCAGAAGCAGATTGGAAAGTGAATAAGAAATAGGTACACATTTCTCCAGAAGTGCTGCCCAAGTGTTCACAAGAAAGAGCTGTTCAGTGGCAGCTCATATGTTTGAATGTGTGCAGCCAAGGCTGTAGCTAATGATTATTGTCAGTACAGAGATGCCTATTATTTTCGCAATTAACTGTTTATAAATTACATGTTTGTATTGACATTTATAACATTATCATAAAATGTCATAAAAGTCCAAGGTCAGGTCTTGAAATAAAATGTTCCTCTTGAAAAATGGTTGATGATTATACAACAAAAGATTATACAATGAAACATAGTTTGTAGTTCCCTACGTACATACAAAAATATAAAAATTTTATGAATAAATAATCACATTACAAAAATAATCATATATTTTTATTATATATAATATTTTTAAAAAATAATTTAAAAGTGGAGTGTGGAGGATGATTTCAGGAGTCTCACAGCCTGAGGGAAAAAGCTGCTCTGTAGTGTGGTGGTACAGCAGTGGATACTTCTGTATCTTTAGCCAGATGGCAGCTGGGTGAACAGGCTGTGGCTGGGGTGCGTGTTGTCTTTTAGTATCCTTTTGGGCTCTGCGCAGACACCTCAGCTCACCTGTATCACTGATGCTCGGTAGATGCGTACCGATGATGTTCTGGGCGGTTTTAATCACCCGCTGCAGAGCCTTCCTGTTTTGGACCGTCCTCTGTAGAAGTTAACAAGAACTTGGCATTGACATAAACTTGACATAAATAATTTTTTTGTCAATCAACTAATCTTTAGAGCTTTTTGTGCTCCTAAAAAGAGACAAATCATCCTTGATATTAAATGTAATTCAATACATAATTCCTCACACTTTGATTTGATAAAATAGTTTGTCAGGATGTTCCAGAATGACGATTCCCGGCAGTCTGGCAAGCTGATTGACCTGCAGTGTCAGGCTTGTGCTAAAAATGTTAAATGAAATGGGTGAACAACACAGAGAAAACAACACAGAGCAGCTACAGTCCCTCAGAACTGTAAACTGTTGCCCTCCCCACCTATAGCCTGATGGTATGACCTCTGTTTGTCATCACACAGGATTGGTCGTATGCACATACACATCAACATAATTATTAGTCAGTGCGTGCAGCCGAGCAGCGTGGGCAAAAAGAAAAGGACAGCAAAGGAGAAAGAAAAAACGAGAGCGGAGAGGGAGCGCAATAAAAAAAGTATGAGAGAAAAGTGTTGATAAATGCTGGTAAAATTACAAAGAGTTGGTATTTATAAAAAAATAATAATAAATGAAAATAAATGAACAATAAAAAATGCCCTCAGCATGTTATATTACAACGACCTTTCCCAAGTTGATTCTATGTTTTAAAAAACGTAATCGTGGTATGTAGGCAAGCGGAAGATGCCAATACATGGAAATAATTTGGAAAATAAAGAGTCTCCAGTTACTCAGAGCTTCATGGTGATAAGCTGTAGGTCCAGTTGGAGCTATATTTACAAAAATATTTAGTCCTGTTGCCTTAATTTTGGATTTGCAATTGACTGACTCTTAAAACTGAAAACACTTTTTAAGTATTGTGGATGTTTCCTACTGTTTTTTTTAACTAAAAGTAAAATTCTAGCATAAACAGTCAACAGAAAAAAGAGAGAGTGAATTTAGTGATTAACCTGGACTGACATTAGATTCCCTGGCCTGAATTATTATATTATTAGGAAAAGATTGTCCTGGTTAAGTGAAATGAGTGTTGGTAGGAAACAGGACATCAAACCATTCACCACAACCTCCCCTCTCAAGGTCAATCCACACCATCAGCATTTTTAGCATTTATATATTATGTAGTGCGTATAAGATATCCACCACTTGGAAATCTGTCTCTGGGAATAGATACACTGACATATGTACAAATGTATCAATCTACAACGGCTCCAAGAGAAGAGGGTGTGCCGCACGTACGTAGACCAATTCCACACAAATCTCCTGCTCTATTATATACTGATGTATTATGATACATACAGTATTGTTCAAAGTGGAGGTTGGAGCCAATGTGGCTTAATGTTTCAGTAGTGCCTACATGGAAATAATCTAGTGTGAATTTAATTTTTTAAAAATCAGTGAACATAGTTTGGAGGTTTGCAGATTCATTGGTAATGTTTTTGTCAATAAAGTCATCTTTGGAGATAGGACAAGAATGGTCTCTAATTAAGTAAACGGGAAAAGTGACTTTGTACTGTGATATGTATGGATAGCTCTGACATAACAGTAAAACTGGAAACACAAGAGGAGAGCGAGTTCATGAAATCAGCGGGCTTTGTCTCGTAGGTCTGGACTGTGTCATTTATGAACCTCTTACTCCGGAAAGGCTAATGGTGTGCAACATTGCACCGTTCTGTTGTTTAATTAGACCTGGACTGAGGTCAGTGCCTCCAACCGTTAGCTGGAACTATAGCTCATAACAAACAACTGTATTTACACGGGAGCTTTGAGTAGGCAGAAAGCTAAGACCTGAGCTAGATGAAAACACTGCTGCCTCTAGATATGAATGTAATGAGTCACCAAAGAAATGGCCCCGAAAATTCATGTTACACACCTTCATACATGTTTTTTTCCTTGTTGCTTCTATTAATACCTTGTTGACCTGTATCAATGAAACTGCCTTGGAGCTCTCAATTTTCAAAACAAAAGACCTTGTTCTGAGTGATTAGCCCTTGAAATAGTTGAAGGTAAAAGGAAAAAAAAATAAATTATTAAATGCGACTTTGGCCAGACAGCAATGAAATGAAGTCTCCATGTTGTTATATTGCTGAAGGCATAAGGGAAGCATCATGTTTTATTCAGTCTCCATGCATGAACCTCACAGACTAAGTCCCTTGAAGTGACCAGAGGCAGGCCTGGAAAGTTCTGTCTTTGGGCTCCATCCTTTGGTCAATATGCATAACTGCAACAAGAAATATGCTTGTTGGGATTTTGTATGATATCCAGTATAGCCTGGATGGTGAACACCAATTAATATATATATATATATATATATATATAGATGGAAAGTGAACAATATGTATTTGTAATGAGACGTTTCTTGAATCAAAGCAAATTCCAAGCTCCTATCAAGCCACATTTAGTCCATAAGACAATCCAGCCTGACACACTGACTAACCATTTTTGCACACGGTGAACTGGCTGACTAAAACTAATCTACAATCCATACAATATTGCAGCCGATTAGATCTCACACATCACCCCAAGGGACTTCTCATTTTCCAAATGATTTGTCCCGCCCGCACAAATAATGTAGCCGCATGACATCAAGTGTTAAATAAGCTTTGGACCAAGGCTATCCATCCTACTTTGTGGCTACACTGTAAGGTCTACTCCACCATAAAAATCATATTTTCTACCCAATGCAGGTAAACGATCTCCTGGGATATTCATGTGCTCATTTAACTTTCCAATAGAGGACTTTAAAAACATGCAGAAGGCTTCTCACAAGGACCAGATAGGCCTTTTCAAGTGCATCCTGGCATGAGAACAGTTGACTAAAAAATGCATGAGAAATGTGATGGTAGCAAGTAGCATGACAGAATTTTGCATTTATTTCCTTTCACCGCTGGTGCAGGTGTGATACCATATAATTGTAGATAACAATTTGTGTTAAATTGTTTGTGTTTGATTATTTAGGCCTATCTGATTATTAATGAATGCCCATCTGTCATGCAGGAGGAGAATAAACATCTGCACTGTTACTGAATGCATGCAAAAACTCACTGGAGTGAGAGAATATTCAATTGGGCCACAGCACAATTTTATAGTGTTTATTTCAGTGTGCCTCGAGTTCTTCACCAGCAATGTTACTCTTTTGACCAAAGATACCCTGAATACTATCCAAAATGTCAGCTAGTCCTTGCAGCACAGTGGGAGACTCTTACTCATGCTTATAAACCCAGACAGAGCTGTCAGATGAGCAGAGGAATAACACTGATTGAATAGCAGTATGTGTGTGCACTGTCAATGTGGTGGGAAAAGAATAATACCCGCATTATATAGAAATTCAATACCAAAACTTCATTGTCTCATAAATATGATAGAGCTGTAGTGCGCCTTAATACAAAAAACATAAATAAATTACAACAGACTTTCCATCATAAAAGATATACCAAGAATATTGCAGTACAACAGAAATATAAAGCATCTTTGTTGCCAAATTTAGAGACTGTACATGAATTAAAATGCATCATTTGTTTATCTGTCATCTATTTTCATTTTCTTTGTAGACAAATTGCAATGAAATCCCTCTTTGAGACACTGACTATAACTATGGCATAAGGTATAATAGGTTTCACACGGGTGCATTATCTGAGATTGATGTTAAACGCAGGGCAAGTGTTGCCAAAGAGAGAACAGCAACTGAGGTCAACACATTCTTCTGTGCATCTCGGAACACTCTGAAGTCAAGCACTCTGGGTACTGCCTCTCTCGCTGATTTGAGCATGGCATTGACTTTTGGAACAAATGGTGGTATATCTCTGTTCCCCAATGGATGAATTTAAAGAGTTTTCTTCGCTTGGCTGTGAGCTACCTTAAGATGCTTCATCAAGAAGAGACTGATTGTCGCGCCTCAGAAGTGCAGTTCCTTTTCATGCAGCAGGAGCTGCAGCAGACTGTAATGGGTGCAGGTGTGCTGCATTGTTGCACCAAAAGGGGAGAAGTCAAAAGTTTCCTCAACTGTAAGATTTTACACAATAGTGTTGGCAGTAAGCTGTGTGGTCAAATCATGGACTGGCTCTCCCTAACAAACAGTTGCTGGTTTAGCCTTGTTTGCCTGTGTCTGAAAAATGAATATTTCTCTAACATTTTCAAGACTTTGTTTTATCTTCTTTTAAGCTTTCTTGTTTTTACTTCTGTTATTGGGCATATAATAATACCAAGTATATATCAGTATCAGTAATATATAGTATTACCAATGTAATCTTAAATATAATCAGAATCTTAGATGTTTGTCAGTGTTTGCCAGTCATTTACAGTAATGTGCGTGACAGCAGCATGTGTTTTGGTGGAGGGATGGCCCTTTTACACTGGCTTATATATTGTACTTTTAAATTGTATGATAACACTAGACTGGTTGTAAGCAGCAGCACATCCGCAGTGTTACAAGACCACCACCCCCTCACAGACACACCCAACACATCAAGACACACATAAACACACACACACACTATTCCTCTGAACCCACAATCAAATTGCACTCAACATCTGCAAAGCATTCCCAGCAGGCCTGAAACGACATTACCCTGGGGAAATTTATAAGATCGGCTCACCTCACTAGTTTACTTTGTTCTAAAGTCTCGGTGTGTTGTTTTCTATCAGTCGAAAGCAGCCTGCTTCACTTTAAATCCCTCTGTTTTTGCCCATGTAAACCATAAATCATCCATGGTTCATTATGACAGTTCCGGCTATGCTTCACCACATTACTATAGGAAAACATTACAGTTACATGTCCAGATATCCCAAATCCTAAAATTGTTTATTTGTTTTGTGTTTCTTCTTAGTGCCTCAGTTGGTGTAATCATGGTTTTAACCATGGTCTGTTTGTTGGAAGAGTGAGTGATTGTGCGTGTGTGCATGCATGTGTGCGTGTGTGTGTGTGTGTATGCAGAAGCCAGTTCAGGTATTTGTTGTCACATTCTTAGAGACAGCTGCTCTGCTCTCGGCACACCGATTGTTTTTTTGTTTTTTTTAACAGTTTCCTTTAATTTAAGCATATAGAACAAATACTCTATGACATTCATGGTCTAAAAGTGATGTAAAGGCTGGTATACTGAACTCCTTTTGTTAAATTAGGATTAGACATGTGCTTTGTATAAGTTATGCATGTGTGCCAAATTTCATGCTCCCTAATTCAGGTGTCCAAGTGTTAAAATCAACATTTAAGCCAAGTATATACAGTATTTCTTTTTTTGATACAGTTTGCAGCAAATTCAGAAAATGTCTGTATCCGTATCTCACCATTCTCAACAATTATAAACCAGACAATAAATACATGAAAGTGAGTCAATGAATTTGACACTGGTCTATTAAATACTATGAAAATTTTTGACCATTTAAGTAATTTTTCAGAAAACCCATGCCAGATATTTGTCACAATGACATCCGACTAAGCTACAGAATGCTTATTTACCTTTTGTGCTTGCAAAGGCTTCAGGAAAATTGCAGCATGTTAATTAATCATTTCAGTTTACTTCTTAATCAAAACTACAGTAATATGCAGTGCCTGGACTAATCCGTTTAGAATTTAGAAAACCAAATTGCAACAATAGGCTACAAGCTAGTGAACTACACTGAGATTTATGGTGCAGGATCCCAACACATGCAGCATTCTATTGGGAGACAGCGGTGGTGCCTGACAGCCTTGACTGAACCATCAGTCA
This sequence comes from Hollardia meadi, assembly GCA_037974645.1. Lineage (NCBI taxonomy): Eukaryota > Metazoa > Chordata > Actinopteri > Tetraodontiformes > Triacanthodidae > Hollardia > Hollardia meadi. The sequence goes on from JBBPCS010000023.1 coordinate 8,496,164, forward strand.
AGCATTTTTTACATTCCTTCCCAGGGCGTGCCATAAAACGTGTTTGTAAATATACAGAATATACTGTAGTCTAGGTTTGGGGTAAAACTGCAGGAAGTTTACATGACCTATTACAGCACATTATAAATAATTTACCCCCAGATATCCACTGCTTTAATATAGCTCTTTAGTGTACAACTGTGTAGCCCACCATTATTAGCTGCACATAAAGCCATCAGGATGAAAGGCTAACATCTCCTCTTCATGTGTCATGGCAAGAGAGACAGGAAGTAGTTTGTAGTTTTTGTGCTGCAGCACAAAGCGTGTTGCTTTAGATTCCCCATAAAAGGAGCACATTGTTTATTTGCTTAACCTCTGGCAGCTCTGCAGTTTTCCCCCCGTCTCTCCACAGAGCGGATTACTTTGTTTTAATCCAGCTCAGGGTGCCCCCGCACAGCACGTGATAGTCCTTCGTCATCGTAACAGACCAGGTATTGACACACAGGTCCCTGTTAACCTCCATAGGGCAGAGGGATTAGAAGCACCAGCTTTGATGTCAAATTCACAGAAAGACAGAAGTGGAGCAAAGCTAAAGCCTCCCAGGGTGATATCCAAGTCCATTTCTTTACCAAATGTTATGGAGCAACTGGAGAGCCAGGAAAAAGGTGGAGAAAAGGAATGTAGGAAGGGCCAGCTGCGGAAGATTTTTATTGTCTTTTCGATTATTTGATTCATTCTTCTGTGTTAGCTCTTAAAGAAATGTCTGTTGTGTCTGCCATACAGCTAAGTAATAATGCGGTCTCATTCACTATGAGCCCTTCAGTCACTGCTTTTACATTACTGTATGTATTGCTGTTGCAGTCAGATCTGTTGTCCTTGTAACTGCTTATAGGAAATATATTGGATGTGTTCATTGCCATATGATGGTATTAGGTTTTACAGCAGTACTAGCACTGAGGGTCAGTGTGTTTTGATTATCTCTTAATTTCCCTCTTGGCCTGCGGCAGCTGCAACTCCACTCTCTCAGCTCTTGGTTTTGGAGTCTGTAAACACTGCCAATGTGTTTACTTATTGACATAATCACATTGAATGGTGCTGATGCAGTGACATCTGCAGCAATAGAAGACTGATAATCCTCACACAATTGCTTCTCCACTTTGCACTATAGGGGAGTTCACAGGGGGCACACTGTGCTTCTGCAGAAACTCTGCTGCTTACCAAGTGACCATGAACAGCCTAGCCCTCACTCTTTAACTCTTATTACCCTGTGGAAAATGCCAGTCCTGCAGGATCAAACTGTCTGTGCTGACTTAGTGAGAGGGGAGCAAGAGGCCCAGCAGAAATAAAAGCGGCAAGAGCTCTCTCAAGTGGTTAAAAAAAGAAAGTCTCTCTCTGCCCAGCAATCAAGGAGCTCTTTTTTAATCCTCTTGGATTTTTATCATCCAGGCACATTACTGTCCAGGTTTTTTAATTGTCTTTTTTAAAACCGCGCAGTAATTTGTCCAGATCAGATTTTCTTCTCATAGCTAAATTAAGTCTTGGAATGGCGGAAGAATATAGAATTGCAGCAGTAAAGTAATAGAAGTCTAAATTAGATACTGAACTTGCAGCATTAGTCAAACAGATGTCATTGAGGCTTAAAATTTTCTTGCAAGATGAGTCTTTAAAATGCCAAATTCATATATCCTGCTGCATATATGTATATACACTGCAGATATGAACAGTACATATTAAGAATATACGTCATTTATGCAAATGCCTCCGTATGTATGGCAGCTTTAGTGAATGAAAGATCTTTCACTTCAGACCAACTTCTGTTACCTAAATTATAATTAGAAAATAAACTACTCTCCACATCAAAAGCATTTCCTCAAGCCTTATTGTGTTTTAATATCCCTTCTCTCTTTCAATAACTACAGTCAATGGCACTGCATCTATTTCTTACCCACTCCTTTATTTGGCGCTGTCCCTTCCATTTTCAAGGCAACTGACCCAACAGGGGTGTGTGAGACTAAAATAACTTACAATATATTTGTAATATTTCCTTCAGTCTATCTGGACCTGCAAATCAATTGAGCAAACTTTCTGTTACTGGGGAAATATTGCCATTGATAGGTCCGCCCTAACATTTTCCTGGGAGGTTGTCTCACCTGTGTCACATTGCATTCACTCTGGTTACCTGCTAGCAAGTTAACAAGGTTGTGGACTATGGATAAATAATATAATATAAAACTTTATAATATGATAAAGTTTTTCATGAGGAGTCGACCTCCACAGAAAGTGGTTCAGCAGCATTAGCCAGAGTCAGGAGGAGGAGGTGTCAGGAGCAGATGTAAGAGAATAAGATATGATTTTAATCTTCTTTGCATCATAAGTTCTTAAGAGTGGGGTTGAAAGACTGAGAGAAGTTAAAAGGAAAAGAAATGAGTTGAGGAGAAGACTTGTGTTTGGACCAGGAGTAGATCAAATACTCTAGTATAGGCCTACCCTATAAGATAATAATAAGGTATGTATGGTGTTTATCCTGCTATGCTGTTAAATGGATCTCTTGCAAAAGTTCAAAATTATTATTTGCATGCTTATAGGCCTGAAGTTGGTTTTTCATACCATCCTGCCATCCTCTCCTCTCATTCATGTTCACTCATAAGTTCCTGTCTGGAGCTGTCAATTAAGATATCAGTTGGTCTCATCTATACCCAATAGTACAGCAACAAACCTTCATCATTAGCCTTCATCATCTTGCTGCTGTACTTCTTAAATCTCTTTTTTTCTCTCTCTCTGCCTTTAGTGTGTTCATGTTCCTGTTATACGTGTCCATCCAACCCCCCCAATGACCACCCAGTCTTCAGATTCACCAGCTTCATCATTTCATCAGCCTCATCAACCTCTCACTCTCAGCAGTCATCAGCCATCACCACCACCACTAGTGTCTGGACTCCATGGGGGGATTTATCTTGCTGCTGCTGCTCAGAGCAGAAGCCCCTCAAAATCCCCCCCATAGAGTCCAAGTGCCAAAGACTTTGTGACACGTATCATCAATCATCAAATATCATCTGCTGTAGAAAACAACTCGAGCATTGCGTTAGTTCTGGCAGGCCACAGAAGTCAAGCTCAGCTCACAATCTCAGCTAAATCAGCTGAACTTAAAGCCAGCCCACATCAGCTGATGGCTCAGCTAATTCTCTTCCCCTCTTTGGGGTCAAACGTGCTCAGGCACGGTATGGATCACCTAGTGTGAATACGCCCCAAAAAGGCTGCATTTGCTGGAGATACTCAAGCCACCGTTTTTGGCAATGAAAATAGGTGGGAAAAGAATAAAGGGAGGAAGTGTAAAGCAGGACAAGACTCACAAGGAAAGGACTACAAAATAAAACAGGAAATAAACGAGAAACTATAAACAATAACAAAATTTAACCCAAACCAATCTGAAGTCTAATTTAATTTAATAAAATCATTGGCTTACCTTTCACCATAGATTAACAGTGTAGTACAGTTTACATCAATGGAACCAAACGGTTTTCTTCACTCAAAACAAGAGATCCCTCATCACAGTTTGAGATGTGAGCAGTTTAACCAGAGGGATTTTTCCTCCTCAGACTTCAGTTTCATTTGAATAATCTTTTGATTCTGAAGAGATAAAGCTGTCTGATATTTCACGGGGAGAAGGTGCAAAAACAGAGAAAAATATTCACTGTAAATAGTATTAATTTTACATCTTTTTCCAAGCCTGGCATCTAAAATACGTCTGTATTTCTATGCTATTAAATACCTTTACCTTATTTCCTGTATATCATAAAAATACAGTTATCCCCCCTGAAAATATACTGTTTACTAGCTAAGGATTCTGCTTTTCACTATAAACCTGTATCTAACTGCTTAATTATAATTTCACTCTACATGAAGACACAAGACGCCACATGCTAACTGATATAGTCATGCCATGCAGAACTGCTGCAGACACCTGCAGTGACAGTCCAGTAGAAAATGATAAGCTGCCGCCATTTATATCTAAACACATGTGACCAATCACATTACTTTAGATCACTCAACTACACAGCACTAGAATGCAGCAGAGATCAACACATAGAAATCGTGTTCATAATTAGACTCTTAAATTGTGCAACAAGGCCAAACATGAAAACCCACAAACCTCCAGTAACCAAACATAACACTGCGTACATTTCTTTGAATTTACTTAATCTGCATAAAATCATCAAAGTGCATTAGCCTCCGGGTCAGCAATGACAGCAACAGGCAAGATTTGAGCCATGATATTTAATCTGAATGTATTTTATAACATAAACTAGTTATATTCTGACCATGCCAGCAATGTACAAGCAAAGCAGTGTATCAAACATGACTACTTTTTTTGGTACAGTTTGATTGTTCTGGGAGCAGCTCAGTATTAAGGCAGCAGAGTTTTCCTCCTAGACGTGTTCCATAGATCTGTCACCCTATTTCTAAAAGGCTGCAATGAATAGCAGCTTCCTGGATGGTTTCCACATTGTTTAGGATGTGAAACAATACTGACATCATGCTGCTGATCATCACATTGAAATTGATGAGTTGCTCCATTGGCTGCAGCTTTCCTGCACACAGTCTGCAGCAAACTGTAGCAGCTGGTCCTCGCCTGCAGAGTTTTCTCTTATTATTCTCTTAGTCTGACCTGATGATAGAGAAAGGATTTAGATTTATTACCTCAGTAAAAGTCGCAAGGCCACACTGGAAATTACTCCATTATAAGCAAAAGTTTTGCAATGAAAATGCTACTTCAGTAAACCTTTGGCAGTATATAGGAGGGTTTCCTGTTTACAAACATTACTGGGTGCGTGCACAACTAGGGGGCAGAAAGTAGCTACAGCGCATAGATTTTAACCAAGATAGAGCTCAGATACAGCAGAGATTTCACATTGTTTGTAAGTTCTTGTTCACTCAATAATAAAATATATCAGAGATGGATCTGTCTGTTTGTTTGTCTTTCATTT
>JBBPCS010000023.1:8501227-8511960 GCA_037974645.1 Hollardia meadi
CATCTCTGCTGTATCTGAGCTCTATCTTGGTTAAAATCTCTGCGCTGTAGCTGCTTTCTGCCCCCTAGTTGCGCACGTATCTCTGTGATGACGTTGCACGGAAACCCTCCAAGCAAAATGTCCTTAAAGTGTAAAAAGTAAAATCATACAATGCGGGATAATGGCCCTGTGAGTATTATATCTGTGGATTATTATTACTGATCCATCGCAAGCACTTTAGCCTTTAAAATGAAGCTCTACCGAATGTACAGTCAGGAAGACTATTCTTTTGCATGCTTAGGCCTAACATTAATCTCTCATATCATCCTGTCATTCACTCCTCAGGCATGCTCATTTATAATTTATTGCTGTCATAGTCTGGGGCCATCATTTGAAATATCAGCTGGTCTCATCTATCCAATAGTACAGCGACACACCTTCATCGCTAGCCTATCATTTTGCTGCTGCCCTTTTTAAAATATGTCTCTCTCTCTCTGCCTTTAGTATGTTAATGCTGCTGTTATGCACGCCCCTCCACCTCCCCATCACTGACCAGTCTTCAGTTTCATCAGCCTCAACCTTTCAGTCTCAGAGTCATCAGCTGCCACCACCACCACCAGTGTCTGGACTCTATGGGGGGGGTCTATCTTCCTGCTGCTGTCGCTCAGGGCAGATGCCCTTCGATCACAAAAGCTCCCCGTAGAGTTGAAGCGCCAAAGACTTTTGACAAGACTTCATTTTCTCTCCTGATTGAACTGTTGTTGGTCAACATGGAGCAAATTTCTGTGTTATACCTATATCATGTTTGACTCGCTGACAATGTTTCATACATTCAAAAACTTAATTTTGTAAAGTAACAAGTGGAGTAATAACCCTAAATTTAACATAAAATTAGTGCAGTAAATTTTTTTACCCTTAATTATGACGACTGCTCTGCCCTTTAAAAACTGTTTTCTACTATCATTTTCAAGCTAATTGCTAGATGCTAATGACAGTGCCTGAGGATGTTAATTCTACTGTGGATGACAGTGGGTACATACCATAGACGGTATATAAAGATGGACGACATGAGAGCTCCCCAAAAGTGAAGCCAAAACATCTCAATCACCCCCTGGTGGTCAACCCCTCCTCCTCAATGATTTCACGTAGGACATGGGCCAAATTAAAACTCAAAGTACACATCAAATAATTTTTTCCCAAAGATGGTTTCTGTCGTTTTAGGTAGTTCTTATCACGCTGACGTATGTTCAAGTGTTCGTTTTTCTGATCAGTTTGGTTTGAATTAGTTGTTTAATGCTTTAAAAATGGGGTGAAACATCATGATTGATAGCTGAGTCCTGCTCGCGATTGGGCGGGCCGCCATATGGGCAGGAACTCGATACCGCAGCTCCACTGCCCGGTCGCTACTGCTTAGCCTCTCGCTCAGAATGACGTCTCGAGCGCAGTGCTCGTATCCCGGATATTTTGGCTTCACTTTTGTACAATGGGAGAAAGTGGAGATGTGTCGTCCATCCCTTTTTATGTCAATGGTACATACCCTCATCACAGTATTTTTGTTTTGTTTTGTTTTAACCTACAAATAAATTCCAATTATCAAGCACATTTTAAATTCCACTGAGCCTTGCTGCATGACCATAATACCACCTGTCCACTTTGGATGGCTATCCCAGAAGCACAACATTAGCATTACAGGCATTTGGTGCTAAAATGGGCTGTTATGGACATTTAAAATCTAACTAAAATCACCGACAGTTTGAGAGATCATCATCAATGTCCAACGTGTCCAATGAAGTAAAGGTATATTCCAGCCCCGTAGTGTTTCTCTCACTGGCCCCACCTGCGAGTTTCTGCTTGGCCCATAGACTTTACATTGTGATGACAGAAGGGATTTTTAAATCACTTTGCTCAGACTCAAGGGAAGTTTCACAAATATAAAGATAATAGATAATAATTGGCCTTCTTTGCAGTTCAGGGTGTCCTGTCAACAGTTTTACAGACATCGCATTTATAATAGTGGTGTATGAGAAAAATGGCAAGTTTGGAAACAAGGCTGCGCCAATGTGGCTGGCTGAGCAGAGCTGTCGTATCCAGGTCTAAATGAAAGATTCATGAACTAGAGTGATGCTCAGCAGCAGTGACTACTACTGTACCAGAAAACCTGTGCAATGTGAGCATCTTCTAATTTGAACGAAAGATATATTTATTTTGTTAGTATAAATAATTAGATATCCCATGGGGTTTGAGCAGCATGCTGAAATGTTTTTGCCCCTTTGAGAAATCAACAAAATAGAATATTTGGGAACATTTTCACTCTGTCTCTTATTGCCTTTCTAACAGCTCTGCAGCATGCTGGCCTGCATTTTTGAGTTAACCAAATACAGATGTGCTCAGTGCAGGCAAATCTCAAAGTCCACCTCTGCTGACACCCCCTTTTTTGATTGGCTGGTGGAAATGGCAGAAGTTGGGGGAGGAAGAATTCTCCACCCAGCTGTAATTTAGGTGTCATAATTTTCCTAATCTTTCTGTGCTTTCTTTTCAGACACTGGCAAGATGGCTTCGGCACATGACAGAGCTGTTCTCCAAGCTATATTCAACCCCACCACCCCCTTTGGAGACAACTCTGGCCTGAACCAAGAGGAGGAATTAAATGATGATGGTGAGTGTGTGCTTCTGACTTGATGTGTCTCTACATATCATGTCACAGCTTTCTATGTTCATCATTTCACAGCATATGAAAATTATTTCAACACATCCCATTCCTGGACCAAAGAAAAAACAAACAAAAAAAACATGACATTTTAATTCAAGTTGATTTCTGGCTGACATTTCTGTGTTTTCCTTGCCACGGTACCTGTCAATTGAGTTTGAGTGCTTTTTCAACCTGTTTATCTCCCCATGCCAGACAGTGGCTTTGACACAGAGTTGCTGAAGCAAGTGAAAGAGCTGGAGTTGCAGGGTGTCTCTGCAGCAGAGGCTGGGGATTTGCAAGGTGCACTTCAGCTGTTCAGCCAAGCAATCCAGATCCTGCCTCAGCGAGCTTCAGCCTTTAACAACCGGGCACAGGCCCTGCGGCTGCAGGGGGACACAGCAGGTACCTGCCACAAATTCAATAAGAAATCTTTCCAGACAACACAGTGTGCCGACATATTAGACTGTCGAGTCGAAGTCCAGCATGACACCATATCAGATCCTTTTCTGTCAGTTACTGTCAACAGGGTTACAATACAGGCTGTGAATTATCCATGTTTTAGGTACCTTTTTCTGCTGCCTGTCACAATGGTGGCAGCGTCACATACACTGAATATACAGAATTGCCGGGATTTTAGTAGTTTAGTCGTATCTTAAACGTCTAAAAGTTTAAGAAATCCTTGTGTGCTTCAGTGAAATGAACGGATTATCCCCTGTATTTTAGATTCAGTGTATTATAAAGTACATTGGCATTATAAAAAAAAGATAGATGTAGGATTATTAAACATTGTGTGTTTCTGCAATTAGAGTAAGTATATATATATATATATATATATACTCTAGGTGGTGCTTTTCAATTTGCCTGTAACCTGCTGCCACCTGTTGTTCATGCTGACTAACACGATTTTCAGATTATTCCAAACAAAACACCCCCATGTCTATTTAAAACGCTAAGCAGAAAATGTGAAATGACCTGAGCACAGGCTGACTCACTGCTGTATTACAGTGTATTGTATTCATTTGAAAATGTCACGGTTTATTGCTTGAAAACAGTACATATTGAGAATATCCATAAAACATTTTCGACCACTGTGGTTTTTGGATTCATGAAAAACATCAGATTGTTTGTTTGATGATAACATTTGAATGACTTTAAATAGTTTTCGTTTTTGACTGCATACTTGATTGTAAATTAATTCAGTGTAAATTCAGCTACAGTACTCAGACTCAATATTGCAGTAGACTTACCTTAAGCCTAGAATGAGGCTTAAAGTCTTAAAAGGCATGGATGTTCTTCACAGTGCTCTTCACTCTTCCCAGGAGCGCTGGAGGACCTGGACCGAGCCATCTCTCTGAGTGGTGGCATTGGACGAACTGCCCGCCTGGGGCTGGTGCAAAGAGGCCTTTTACGTAGACTAGCATGTCAGGATGCTGAAGCCAGAGCAGATTTTGAAAAAGCAGCAGCACTTGGAAGTGAGTTTGCTCGACAACAGGCTGTGGCTCTCAATCCGTATGCAGCCCTGTGCAACAAAATGCTGTCAGAGGTGATCAACAAGCTACGTAACCCAGTGTCTGAGATGCAGTAGTTAGACAATTTGTTAATTTTTTTTAACTTTTCTTTTTGTGTATGTGTTTAATAAAGCAACAATTTTAGTGTCTGTGTCATTTTTATTCCCCTTCAAAATAGATTTGCTGCTGTCAGATTTATTACACAGTATGTAATGTCAGTGAGCGTACTGTCATTAACAAAGGCAGTCTAAATTAGAGACAAAGTCGTCAGTATTCACATCATGAAGCATGCTCTGTTTAATCAAATATAACTTATAGGATGTGACATCATGTTATGAATTCAAATATCAACCTTTTTAAAAAAAAAAATATTGTTCCACACGAGGTACTTCAACTTTTCTCCAGTAGATGTCAGTCTTGTCATGTTGAAAACAGTAAACAGCACAATTGAAATAATGCTTTTCACCACAAGAATGAATTAAGATGGAACAAACAGAACTAGTTAACTTAGTATGCCAAACAGATGAAAATTATCTGATAACACATAATATGAGGATTTCTTTCAAACATCATATCAATAAATGTGTGAATTTAGTGTCCTCAGAGGGATTTTTACAGTTTCATCTTCTCTCAATCCACAATGCAGATCCTTCTTGAAGCATTTACAGGCAAAATGATTAAAGGAGACGATTAAAGAAGGTTGAGTAAATCACATCAAAATCAGAAACGGCAGTCTATGCCAAAGTGAACTCATACAGTTTCTATCAGCGCACAGTTTCCCTTCTGTTTCTGTACAGTAGCTATATGCTGCGGAGGCTTTTATCCACAACACAGTTTTGTGGGTGCATACATCACATCTGAGTGATTCTAAACATGGCATCGCTCATGTCCGCCCACTGAGCTCAGGGACCGTGAGCATTATCTTTTACGCTTTACTTCTGCATATTTGTCTTTGACCTCTCCCAGGCAGGCTAAAGCCACCGGCTCGTTGTGCACCTCTCTCTGGTAGAAGGAGCAGGTTTTCAAATGATCTGACATCGAGGGAACGTTGCTGAAGCTCCATCTGTCCACGGAGGAAAACAGAGAGCTGAACTCCCAAACCTGTAAAACACAGAGACAGAGCTGAAGTAGGTAATATCCATGGAATCTAGATCACAGAGTACTTTTATCACATGTCAGGTTATGTTATTTCTGCATCTATGCATGACAAATTTATACAAATGATGCCCCTCACTGGGCCAATACCCAGCTGTCGCCACACAGTCTTATCAACGCCTTGTTTCCATGAATGATCACATATCTGACTTGTTATGGTAGCACTGTGTTTACTGGCAGCAAGGCCTCAGGCCATTCCACATCGCTGATATGATCGGCATGCTTTTTGTCCCATGATCACTGCAGTGCAGAGACAGTCAATGTAAAAATACACACTTGCACGTGCATGTATACCACCTTCATTACCTCCAGCAGAGAGGTTATGTTGTTCATAAGTAGGTTTGTTTGTTCAGGTTTTCTGGAAAACTACTTCACAAAAAGTTTAGTGTAGTGAAAATTAGGTTTTGGTTCATATCACATCAACAACACACCCACTAATTTCAACCAATATTCACCAAATTTGGAACATAAAACATTTTTTTTATGAGCTGTCAAAAGGTTTTAATTATTTATTTATTTATTTATTTGCCGTAGTGTTATTCCATGCCTGCCTTGTTGCTAGTTGTAATAATTTGACATAAACTGCCATAGCTCTAAAATACATTGTGCAGTTCCAACTGAAATTAGATGACTTGTGCATTTGAAGGCATTTCACCTATAGACTGTGCTACAACAACACAATAGATTTAATGGCCATAGCTCATTCTTACAGTCCGGACAGGATTTAGATAATCTCCCAAAATCAAGGCAGCTGGGGGCATCTGTAAGGCTTAGATTACTAGACCACTTGGCGTCCCTGTGGCCTAGTGGTCTAAGCCATGGAGTCTAAGGTCTAGCTTAGTGGTCTAATGTCGACACAGTACCCTGGTTTGAACCTAGCTGTTGCATGGAACCACCCTCACTTCTATTTTTACTGAATCTTTCTACTGTCAACTATCAATGAAAAGAAATCATGGCAGCTATACCCAGTTAGCATTGGTTGTCTATATGTATGTGTAATATATTCTCTGGTCTGGATTCAGATGCAAAAATGTTTTGTCGCTGATTTGTTTTCTTTCTTTTATATAGTAAAGCAAAATCACCGTGTTGCAACACTATGCTCAGCTGTCTAGTTACTAGATAATTGCTGCTGACATTAGTCAGCAAAGAAAACTAAATTTCCTTTTTCTAACCACCTCCTAATGGTGCTTGACCACATGCAGCTGGATTTAATAAGGACACAGAAACATGTAGCAAATCTCTAGTGGCTTTTTCAGTAAGAACCTGTTGCAAACAAGGCTGTTATTCACTTTGTAATATTGTGAGAAAGCACTGTGGACAGTTTGGAGCAGCTGTCATGCTCTATGAATGACTGAAATTTTCTAATGACAGTTCACAGAGTGGTGTCAGATACTAAAGATGAACTGATTTAGAAGTTTGGCCTTGTGTTTACTCTCCTTTCACTGTGTACAAGGTTGAGAACCAGAGAATATACTGTATGAGATGAGTAGTAGCACTTAATCAGTAAAATAAATAAATATAGAAGTATAATTTTAAAAAAATTACCCAGCAGTTCAAAGAAATAGATAATTCAAGCAAATTAGTCTAAAATAATACATACATTAATAATACATTGAAAGAAAAAAACAAAACAAGAACATCTAAAGAATCTTTAAGATATACTTGCTTTCTTCCGACATTTCCAGGAGCTCCCGCTGTGGGAATATGTCTTTTTCTCCCACTTGAGGGAGACCATCCCTCGCTCCTGCAACAATGTGGCACACACCTCTCTCATCAGATGGGAGACCTGGGACAACTGAGATAATGTAAAACTGTCAAGGTAACCAGCAATCTGCTGAAGGATCTCCAGGGGCAGGCTGCTCAGAGAATCCAGATTATGTTCAGCATTTCTCTGAGGGTTGAAAGCTTTCCTGCCTTTACAGAGGGACGACGGGACTTCTGGCTGGAGGACAAAGGCACTGACACCTTGGCAGAATTTAATTGTAGCTTGGTGACCTGCAGGGTGAAACCTTGTCTGGGTGAAAGTGCAGCCAAGGTATGCTAAGGGGCAGCGTTGTTGGAACCAGCCGCTTAGAGAAGCCTGTATGTCGGAGTGCACGTTCCTGAAATGAGAGCAGTATTCATCACGGCGAAAGAAGTGGCCACACATGTAGCTGAAGGCAGAACTTGTTTTGTTATGTCTTCTTGTGACAGACTCTGTTTGGACATGCACATGAAGACCACGAGGTTTGTCTGCGACGACATCAGCAAGCGATGCATCTTTTTTGAACGGAGCAGAGGCAAAGTTGTATGTTTGTGTTCCTATGTCCACATAGAGCCCATCTGTCCCCACACTCTCTGAGATGAAATGTCCTTTCAGTTCCTTTTCCAGGGAGCACAGGAGAGTGGCGCTAACCTCGTCACACTTCAGGACATCCTCAGCTGACTCACCCAAGTCTGCAGTGTCAACGCTCTGGTGTGTGGTCACGGCCTTGCGCGCGGGGTCCTTCAGGTGATGCCGCTTTGCTCGATAGCTGGTCGGAATGTTGAATGTGCGGACAGTTTTAATCTCGATGGGCTCCAGATTCCCATAAACAAAATCCTTATCTCTGGGGGTGCAAGCAGTAAGTTGGCCAAAGTTAATCAACATTGCCCCATTGTGCACCAGATACATGTTATATTCGGCAATGTTGACTTCCTTGCTCAACCTCTCAAGGACCCCGTCTTGCCATGGCGCAAGGCCAGTTGCACCAGCTATGCTTGAAGCAGCAACAGCGTTCTCGTGGCTTAGGTGTGAGTTTCTTGGCTCCCCCTGACAGCTTGATGATTCTTGCTCTTCCTTTTCCTTTCCTTTTTCTTCTATCTTATTGAGGTTTTTGACAGTTTCCTTGCATCCATCCATCTCCTTGTTGAATATTTTCTCCCAGGAGCTGTAGTTCTGAATATTATCTACATCCCTGCTCTTCGCCAAAGCTTCCCTCTCTTCTTGACTCAGTTCTTTTTCCTCCAGACTTGTGCAGCCATTTTCCGCAAGTTTACCACAAACTAAAGAACAGGTTGCTTCCTCTGCATTACTGTTGACCCCAGCAGAAATATCCTGAAGGGCAGGATCCCCCGCAATCAACTCAGGAAAAATGTTCTTCATTTTGATGGATCGAAACAGGAGCTCCTGGTCCCTGAGAGCCATAGCAACATCAAGGTTTTCCTCAGTTTGAGGGTTTTCTGAAACATTTTTGTAGAAGGTCATATCAGTTTCTGAAGCAGGCCAGCGGTTCCACTCCTGAGAGCAGCAGACCACGCTGGCGGGACAGACTTCCAGATGTTTGGCCAGCCTGTGGCGCAGCATGTTGAGAGGACAGCCATAGAGGACGTTGAGGCAGGGGACCGTCTCATTGGGACAGAGAAGCTGGTGCTCCTCTTGCTTGCACATATGGAGGATGGTGCCACAGTTTTTATGACACTTGATGACTATGCATGAGAAAGAAATCTGCACTGGCACTTGACAGCGAACATTGTAGCACTTGTCACAATGCTCATGATGGCCCCCTGGCATCTTTCTGCTCTTCACCTTAAAAGGGAAGTAACACAACACAGAACAGTTCTAGGTGTGGCTAATTAAAAGCTATAACAATAGTTTCAAGTATGTAAGAATAATATTTTATTCTAAATCTTAAACTCTGATGTAAAAACATGAAAATAAATGCATTTTTGTGGCTTATGCACACAGTGATCATCTGAGTTTCAAGCTAGAAACACTGCTAGAGAACATGGTAAAATGCTTCAGGTTTATCGTAGCACATAGAAGCTACTTCCAAGACAAATACTGTTACCATACAAGTCTCACTAAAAGATGACGGTAAAGTGTGTTCTGATATACAGGCATTAAAATGCAATAGTTAATATGGATTTACTGCTTTCAAAATATTAATTTTCAAATATGTAGTAGATTAGGAAGGTAAATACATCATCATTAGTATACAAAGAGGAATTACATGTCCAGCTCAACAAAAGACTTTCAAAAAACACAAATCAACATTTGAGTAAACAGTGAAAGTGAACACCTGCAACAATAGCAGTAACAATTCTCACCTTTTGTTCCTCTGAGTCTTGTGTTTGCTGGGACCTCTGAATAACCTCTGTACTGTGTCTGGAAATTATAAATGGACACAACAGAGGGGCAGACAGGCCAGTGGGACGGGTCACAATTGTCACACAGCCATTAGAGGGGAGGTCAAGTTACAGCCCTCAACAATGCTTCACTGTGAGAGGGTGGTGATAATAGCAGGTAATCCAAGTTCTCAACAGTTTAACTACAGTATGTTCACAAACAACAGCATCCTGGCACTGGCAATACATTGTCTGCTGTACATACACATACTCAATATTGTCATTCCCCACCAAAATCACAGCAACATTTAAAAATAATGAAGTTTTTTTTTAAAATATATCTTTAAAATAATTTTACTCATTTTTTTAGAAGTTAAAAATGAAATGATATATTATAAGTTATTCTTTCTTATTAGTGATTATTTCTTTTAAAATGTGTATATAGGTTTGTTTGTCCTGATCCTTGTCCTCCACTAGATGTCAGTCAAACACTTTCAAAAAACTCTGCACCATTTCTCCAGCAGCTGTTTCTGCTGTCAAATAAAATTCATAACATGGATTAGTTAAATTATTTTTGGGTTGGGATGTGAGATCAAAACAGGTGTCTTAAACACAGATTTAAATTCATCTCAAGCCTTTTTATGATTACGTCCCAGTTTGAACCGAAGAGTTTCAGGATCCGTGTGTAATTATTTAAGGGCATTGGCGTGAGGAAAACTTGTCTCTTTTAATTAAATCACCATTCAGTGGAGTCCTAAACACAAATTACAATTATAAATAACAAAAATATACAGTAGCTTGTTGTTCCTACAATGTATGAATGTGATGATTTCAAACTAAAACATACATATAAAACTTCACCACCTGTCATTCCGTGTTGATCTCCATTCATGTCATTCACTTAACTACTGTGTTGTGCAGCATAATGGGGCATTGATCCAGTCTAACTAGCTTTAACTAATTATACTCATTTACATTAAAACAGGCTGAACTATCATGCTGTTCACTCCCCCACATCACCCCATCAAACACATCCTGCACAATCGTTTTACACCCCGTGTAAAATGTGCTGGATCCACAATCTGCATCTGGGAGCCATCGTTTCACTTTTCTTTTTTTTCCACCTGGCACAGATCACAATGAACAGCTTATCAGAGGCAGCTGCTTTGCTCCCTCTATAGGCTCTGCAATCAGCATACATTTAATCACAAGAGAGACAAAGAAAGAGAGAGAGCGAGAGAGAGAGAGAGCGAGAGAGAGAGCGAGAGAGAGAGAGAGAGAGAGAGAGAGAGAGAGAGAGAGAGAGAGAGAGAGAG
>JBBPCS010000023.1:8524843-8541862 GCA_037974645.1 Hollardia meadi
TGTGTGTGTGTGTGTGTGTGTGTGTGTGTGTGTGTGTGTGTGTGTGTGTGTGTGTGTGTGTGTGTGTGTAGTGTCAGTAACAAGAGCCATGTTCTACAAGGATGGCACTGAACTGATTTAAATTTCTAGTCCCATCCTCAGATATTCTTACCTTCCTTGATGCACAAGATGTATACTAATTGGGATCGGTGACAAGGTGAGACTAGGGGGTGTGAAAAAGACAATTACAATCAGGATTTGAGCATTATATTTCTCACCATGGCCTCTGCCTGCCTTTATGACTCAACCTTTGTTTCTGTAATACCTTTGTTAAAAATCCATCCATCCAGAACAAGTTGGTAAATTCCCCCAATAATACACAATTATTATTATATTCATACACTTTTTACAAGACTGTCAGAAGCAAGCCTTGTCTTGAAATGACTCAGTAATACTGCTAAAAGTGAGCTTCATGAGACAATGTTTGCAACTTGGTTTGTCCAGCCTCAGCCTGGCAAATGATGTCTGCATTTGTTTCATGTGTAACACGCCTTGTGGAAACACAGCCATGAGACCGAGAAGAGGCATCACATTGAGAACTGTCAGGGCACCTCGTTGCGCCCTGTGCACTACCTCATTAATAACCATCTGGCTGGACTGTGATTGCCGAGACAGAAGTGTGGCAGAATCCTGCTCCAGAGCCCCCGATTGTATATAGCACACACCTGGAAAAGTAGGGTAAGGTTTAACGTTATTAAGAATGTGTTAGTATGTGTTCAGTCACGTTTTCTGTATCAGTACCAGTACTGTGTGCAGGTTGTTATTCCTTTCTGCCATGGTATACCAATCTGTTTGCATTAGTGGAAAGAGTAAAAGAGTTGCCCCATGACATTCAGAATATAATCAAATTAGGATACTTTTTGATTTTATTTTGTCTGTCCATTAAAATATTTTGATACCGATACTATAATTATGAGTATCTGTTGATATCAATGCTAATCTGATGCTCATTATATTCTTCTTTTCCTTCTTCCTAAACTGTCAGCCATTTAGATGCACCTTGCTTTTGTGTGAGCCATGAAATGTACAGCTTTGTCAGACTGACGGCTAAGCCTGAGGTGCTCTGTGTGTTTGAATGTACACAATAGGCTTCTCACATTCTATCACACCGCTATTGTATATTTTCTTTTACGCTGCTGTATGTAAGGGAGATGAAAAGAAGGTGATAGTGAAGTGAAGGAGGGTGAGAACCTCTTTTCCAAAAAGGAGAATAGTTTTCACCAGTCTGTGCAGACAGCTGTGTAGGTAGCCAACCAAAGACAGTGAAAAAAGCCATCCTCATTTAAAGTTTGTTAATTTACTTCCAGCTGAAAAGAAAAGGCTTAAACTTACAGAGGTGATTAGCAGATTATGGCGAACAGGCTCAAATCTTCTTATATTACAAGGAAGGAAATCATTACGTTTGTCTATCTCACTTTCTTTTTCTCTCTGTTCCTCTCTGTTTTTCTTGCTCTCAATCTCTAATTAACAGATAGCCCAATTGCTAAGTAATAAGTGTTTAACTCACTAGTCCTCCTGCTGGTGCACTCTGGGAGAATAGGTAGCAAATGAGGTGAGGCGAAGACAAGGAGGCATACATGTGTAAAGGTCTCCTGCTGGATCTGGACATGCTTCCCTCCGCCCTCGGAGCTGTCTGTGCCACTGCATTAATAATCTAAATGACAGACAACTTAAATGAAAATGAGCGAGCCAGTTTAGGAGATAAGAGAGGAAGAGAGAGAGAGGGAGAGAGAAACAGAAAGCATACATAGAAACAGTTTAACAAAGAGACTAAAAATATCAGATAAACAGAGACGTAATGCTGTGGAGATGAATGGTAGTGAGGGAGAATAACAAGGTCAGCAGATATCAGTGTCTTTATACTGTAGGCCTACACAGCAGGCGTGTTTCCAATTAGCATTGTTTATACAAAGAACTGCATCTATAACGGGGGCAGTATTTCACACATATCCCCCCTGAATATCATTGTTTGTGTGTCTGTGATCAGGTTTAAATGCAGAACTTCATATCATGAAAGCCTTTATTTGCAGTGAATTCCAGTGTAGCATTTATATTTATTTCTTTCAGTGTTGTTGGAATGTATGTTGTTAGTGTGTAAAATTTGATATCACTAAGTTCTACACCCGGTACCTTTAAGAGGCCAGTTAAGTGATGCTGTTGTCGGGGTGTGTGCATGAACCTTGTGTGTCATTGCCTCACAGTAAAGGGCTTTGCTTGCAGGTGAAAAGAGGTTTAAGCAGTATTCCAAGTCAATGTGCTCGGTGTATTAAAATGCAGGTAAACATTAATACAATTACAATGCTTTAACTCAGTGAAACCAGTGCAACCACAGGTTAAACTAACCACAAACTTTTGTTTTGCACATCCCTAGAAATTTTTTTTTAAAATAATTTTTACATGAAATTGTGGAGTGGGGTGATCTTTTATGACCCACCCCATTTTATTGATCCAAAATGCAAATATATCATTTAGTGAGTTTGGCACAGTGATTTGGGTTGACAGCTCTGTGATAACCAGAGATATATCCCCCCACAAATTGATGTTTTCTGTCTCATAGGCACAGCTTTAATGAAGAAGCAGATCTGCTAACATTATCGCAGAAGGGACCCTTTTCAACAAGTATGGGGTCACCATGGAAACCATTTCTCCTCCTGTCTGTCATCAGTGGCCTTTCAGGTAAGAAATCCAAGATGTAATATTTAGAAATAGTTGTACAGAAAAATCTTCTTAACCCTCCTGTTATGTTGCGGGTCAAATTGGCCCTTTTTAAAGTTTGAAAATCTAGGGAAAATATTGAAAGCAATTCCTCATTATGCAACTTCTTCTGCTGGCCTTAATTAGTGTAAACTTTTAAAATGAATATAGTGGAACTTTTTTTAAGCTGTACAAGAAACTCATCTTACTTGTGGAGCTGCGGAAGGCACTAAATATTGATTGAATTGTTAGTATTTAGGTACAAACAATGTTTATTGGGATTTTTTTGGTTTCTGACAACTTCTTGATGATGAAACATGCACCGGGTCACATTGACCCAGGAACAATTTTGCTATTTCTAGAAAACAAAGAGCATAACAGGAGGGTTAAGCCCTTTTATTAGAAGAAAAAGTAAAGTATGCAATGAAACATACTGTAATGACGTGTGTGTCAGTTGTAAATTTGACACAGCTGAGAGAATCATCATCTATGCATGTCGAAGGGAGTTTGTATCTTCTCACCCTTAGAGAGGATGAATCCATGTCTTTAAAATGATGAAATTTGTACTTACATGAATTTGAGAAAAAGTGAAGATGCAACGGCGCGACATTCCTGTTCTGGTAGAGTCCAGATATTTGACAGGGTTCTCCTCACCTTTTCAGTAAAGGTCTGTGGTTGCTGTAAACAACAGGAACTCTCAGAAAACGCATCAGCCAGTGACACGGCCACATTACTTTAGTTTCAGAGTCCTATTTGCGTGACATTATTTGAATAACATGGGTTGACTGGCATGACAAATTTTAAATGATAAATATTTTCCCATATAATAAAAAAATCCCCCAATTAAAACCTCAATAATGCAGGGCTGTGCTCCATCCACTTAGTTGAGTGTTCTGGTAGCATATCTTTACTAGTGTGATTAGCAAGAAGTGTTCCAGATCACGTTCCAGATCAAGTTTCTCCCCTGGTCAGTCTAGAGCTTGCCAGTATAACGAATTCTTTCAACCCTCCGGAGCATTGTTCATGCACTCTTTGGCTCTCTCCAAGCTTTGTTTCTGGGTTTCACAGCTCTGACCTCACTCGTCTGCTCATTAAACCTACTATTAAATAGAAACAAGTGCTTCTTAACTTTTGATCCTTGTCTGTGGGAGCTTTTAGATTCTGTATAAATTATGGTCATCTGTAGAGAGGAAATAAAGAATAGTAACTGGCTAACCCCTAACCTTAACACACACAATAATCATCTGCTATTCATATTGATATTATTGTAAGTATCATCAAAACCTAAATGTACCTTTTAGAGACATTTAATTAGGGGTTTGAATCTTCGGGAATCTCACGAATCGTGATGGCACTTTTTTCAGTCTCTTGCTCCAATATAGGCTGAAATCGGTGGTGGAAAGTAACTAAGTATATTTACTGAAGTGCTGCACTTAATTACAATTTTGAGGTACTTATACTTTACTTGAGCATTTCCATTTTCTGCTCCTCTACGATTCAGAGGCAAATATTGTACTTTTTGATTCACTGCATTTATTTGACAACTTGTGATGCAAAACTGTTTTGATCCCACAAGGGACCACCTTCACCAACTTCCAACATTAAAGTGATGAACACACGAATGCTTCACTATAATAAAACTAAATAAAACTAAGTACTTTTACTTTTGATTCTTGAAGTACACTTTGAAGCTAATACTTTTGTATGTTTACTTGTATCAGAGTATATCTTCACTCTAGTATTGCAACTTTTATCTGGATATTTCTTTCACCTCTGACTGAAATACAATATGAAAAACAACTGGCAATAATACATAAATGATCCGCAGCCTTTTCTTTTTAAAATGTAAAAGCATTTAAATAATGACATAACTACTTTGAAAGCATCTTCTAGCCATGCCTGTATGTGAATATCAAATTGAGGAGGAGGCGAAGTGCTCCGTTGTGTTTTTATTTACATTTTTGTCTCCAGCAGTGGAAAGCAGCCTCTCTGCTGTGCTGTTAGCTCTGGGGAAATGCTGTAGTGTCTGTTGGTCAGACGGTCTTGTTTGTTACCGCTGATCGCTGCTCTACTTGGTTAAAGTTAGTCTGTCAGTGATGACGCAGAAAGTACTCACAATATACTTCATGTTCATTTTGCAAAGCTAATTATTTATTCATCAAATTAAAAACACGCTCATAATCGCTGCCTTTTGAAGATGAATTTCATGATAACGTGTGCACGCTGTAGACTGTCCGGGTGTTGCACTGCTCTCGCAGCTGAGTTCCGCCTTTTCGTTCCTAACTAACATTTAGAAAATCGACATTTGACATTTTTGAATCGATTATGACTTGTGGAAGATAAGAATCGAGTTTCTTATGTGAATCAATTTTTACCCACCCCTACACTTGATAGTCCCTTTAACCTCAGCGTACTTCTTACTGTAAGAACAGAATCGAACCACAAGGATTAAATGAGAACATGTCTTTCTTTTCTTAAATGAACTAAGCTTTACATTAGAAAAGCAGCTATTGCAGAAAAGCTACAGGTTATCTGTAATATGTTTATCAAGACTTCACCTAGTTTATTAAGTTTATAAACATTGACTTGGCATGTGCAGTTAATTTGTTTCAGTTGAGTCAATTCAGTCTATTGATTTTTGATCTGAGGATTTGGCTCCGTGCTACTTTGGGTGCATATATAGTTGAATTTGCTCTGCTTGTTCATTTCAGCCCTATGTTACTACATTAACTCCTGTTATCTTTCATTTTTGTAAAATAATTGCCTCGCAGAAAAATGGGAAGGCTCTCTCTTGTTGGCCTTATAGGCCTTTACTATAGTTACTATTTTTTAAACCAAAATTGCTGCTCCAGCTAAAAATATGTAGATTTTCTGGAGCACAAACAATTAGAATATTCAGCTTTCAGACAAGCTTATTCTCATGAAATCAGTGTTAAGAGTGCTGTTCATGTTTCTACATTCAATCAAAGTCATTAACCTTTCATCAATGATAATTGTAATAATTCCATTGCATGAACATTAAATTAGAGTCAAACTGTTTTCAAATTATCATTATCATCATTATCTAAACAGTCTAAAGTCTATGCCGAGAAGAGAAAGAAGAGCGCAAGGCGCAAAGGGGTTGTATTCAGTCCCTTAAGTATTCATAGGTGTGTTGGGGTGTTGTGTAAAGCGTTGCTTTATCAATAGGTAGAATCAAAGTAATGCTGCACATTTTGTCTGCAGTATTAATACCATCATTATATTGATTTCAGCTGTGAAAGCAAAAAAATAAAAAAGAGTTTACATGCTGAAGACACCACAATATTGAATATTACAATATTCAACAATTATTCCTCTAATGTTGGATCATTATGTAGCAAAGAAAATCTATAAAAGTTGTGGTTTTCCACTTAAGTTAAAACAGTGCTGAGACATGAGAATACCTTAGTCACAAATATTACAGATTTTAGTAAGAGTGCAATACTTCAAACTGGTTTTCAATACAATCAGGGGTGTGATAAGGTCTTTGTTGTGTTGTCTTTGCGGTATTTTTGACATGATGACTTGTTTGAAGGATTAATGACAAATCTCTGAATGTTCTGAAAATGCTCACTTTGAAAACAAAAGGTCTCACATTCTGTTGTTTTTTTCCCCAGTACCTGTCTCCACTGCCTAGTCATCTTTCATGCCACATATTTAAATCATGCAGGGTTAAATCAGTCTGGGTTCATATTTTTTCCCTCCACCCAGTCCACCTCTGATTGAAATACAATGTTGCTTGGATTGTTAAGTGTGAAATGGTAATTCCTCACCTAACTCTGGGGTATCTCAATATTAAAAGTGGGTTGCAGGGAATACAGATGTGCAGTGCTGTACAAGTGATGCATGAAGTCATTTTCACAAAGGGCAAAAGAGTCATGCACGAGAAATATGGTTGTGTATGAGTAAATGCATGGGTATTTGCATGCACTCTGCAGAGCCGGACCATGCAATGAATATATTGCTGCATACTTCGAAAAATAAACATTAAAATATTAAACTGAGCTTTATTAATAGTCACTCCCAAGTCACAGAGATTAACTGCAAGATCCTGAGTTGTGACAGTCTGTCATAACTTGAGCCCAGAAAATGATAAAAGTCATTGTTTATTTTTTTTAGCATGAGACATTGGGCACTACATTCAGTTCTTGGCAGTTGAGCTTCTTTTGTGATTGAAATTATAATCAGTACCCAGGGATTTTAAATTTGGCATTTCAAACTACACAAATATATACAATGAGCCTGTGTGCTGATGCCAAAGTTTGTGAAATAGTCTTGTTATCACGTGCCACATTAGAAAAGTTTCTTGTCATTTATTTACTTTATAATTGAGGTACAGAAAACATGTTTTACATATAATTTTGTGTCACGTTACTGTGACCGATACGGTCATTAAATTAAAAAATATATATATTTAAGTAACCAGGCATACTGGATAGAGATTCCATACGTACCATTTAGAAGCAGGCGACATATTACCATACATCATACAACTCCGCTGTGGTTTCATACTGTGAAAAGGTTGAAGGAACTCATACAATCTCCAAAGTATACCAAGGATCAGGAAAAAAGATGGGGTTTTAATAAGCAGTCCACTGTGATAGGAGGTGAGGTGAGGTTGCATATGATGTATGGATTGTTCTATCTGTAATGATATTCCGCTGAATAAATGGTCTCAAGCATAATCAGCTTCAGTCAACATAATCTCCCTGTGAAGGTCTTCATTAATCTTACAGGCTATGGCTAATCATGTCCGTCTACTTGAGCCCCCATGAGCGTCTCACCTACTTGCCGTATGTTATTCTAATTAATTTTTCACGATACAGTCCAGAGGCTGCAGACTCACACTGCAGGCTTGTTTGAGATGAGCCAGACAGCCACAGACCTGCGCAGTTTTGATCGCCATCAGCTCGACTGCATGAGACATTGAAATCTCAAAGATGCCCGCAGTTATGAGAGCTAGGCTCCGCCGTTTCTCTGCATGAACTGCAGAAGCAAAGTGTTTGATGGGAAACAAACTGGAAATAGATCGAGCTGAGCGCTCATTGGGAGTTTTTACCCGTGCTATTGATGAAAATCTCCAGTTGGTTCCTGATCATCATCTAACCTGGAAGCAAAAAGTGCAATTCATCTTATTTCAGTTCATTTAAAGGGCTTATATTAATTTTCAAAAGAGCATTATTTCACATGGCTGGATACAGACGGACAGGTTGTTTGGTGTTTTGCTGTTGTTACCATAACTGTTGCTGATGTATATTATCTTCACTTGATTTTAGTTTATTCTTATGCTTTTCGTTATTTATTATATCTATGCACTTAGAGTATATATTGTTTGTATATTTTGACTAATTACAAAAAACTAATAGTGTAAAATATTTATTGCAAAATTTAAGTGATCTATAAAGTGAAATGATCAGTCCCAAATGCTATCCTTTTAAATTTATACTGATACTGATGGACAGTGTTCATCATGTCCATCTCCATACAATAATAGTGGGATTTCTATTGCATCCACACAGGCCTGGAATTTCGTTATTTTAGGGGTAAGGCCACTTGGCCTGCAGCAGGGAAATTTTTTTGAGGGCACAAAGGCCATAAGTGAAAAAACATGTTTTTGATATCAGTTAATTAAACAAATCCATTTCTAAAAGCATTAATGTCTATTTGGTAAACAGAGCAACACTTCTATAGAAATAAAAACACAGTTTTATAACATGGATAATTTATTTGTAATTCATATTTGTAATAGGTTTAGGATCACATACAATCAGTTTAATCACTGAAGCCTCAGTCAGGGCACTAAAATGTGCTATTATGACATGTTACACTGTAGTAGGCTGTAATAGAAGGACTGCAGCCACACAAAGGGAGATGGCTCAGGCTTTACTTCCATCATTAGTGCAGGAATAAATTATGTGTTTAATTCAGAATGCTAATAATTAAAATGTTTAAAACAAGTTTTAATGACTTGTGGGTGCAGTTTGATTATGAGACAGACATATACACTTAGACATAAACCTTATTTCAGCTTTTACTCACGAACCGCTTTAGTCCGCTACTCTGCTCACCTTGCTTCTCTTTCTGTGTCTGCTCTGTTGATGTTCTTCCTGAGCAGATGTTTTATAAAGTCACATGAAAAACACAATTCGCATTTTTTTCGATTCAGTTTTCACAGCGTCAGGTGAGCCGCGTGTGGAGGAGGCTCATTGTTAATCAGGTAGCCTGTATCGAAACAATCGAAACCAACGTGGTGGCCTACTGAATGACATCCACCAACCAGGTGCAGTTAAGCGCTTTAAACAATTTATGTAAACATTTACAGGAGGGACGTAATATCAGAACGAGAGAGAGAGATATGCGCACTGCTCACACAAATAATGTATGTGTTAATTACGTTACTGTTGACCAGTCCTTGTCACGTGGACTTTAGAGGGCAGAGATGCAGAGTGCAGGGCACGAAGCCCTCAGTGGACGATGGACACACAATTTTCATAAGGACATTAAGGCCATGGCCATCGTGGCCCCCACTGCATTCTGCAACACTGGCCTACTGCAACTCTTTTCAAACCAGCCTAACGTTTTCGATGCTGTGCCAACCCAATGACCTAGATGAGTTTCTCACCATTTCCCCAGGTCTCCCCTCTGTTCACTGAAAGCATGTCATCTTCCCTTAGCCTCACCTTCACCTCTGTTGTTGGTCTGTTAAAAGTTGTTCATACTGCATGATAAATTAGACTTTATGTAATGCTGAATTTATATACTGAAAGGTCATTAAATGCACCGTCTAACATATGTATAAGGACAAGGTAACAGGAACATTTGCCTTTGTCTTCTTTGTTCAAGTATAAAGTAGCCATTGTGTCTTGAGGTGATGTTATCATCAAGGTGATGTAAAGACCTGAAACGATAAACGATGGCATCGCTCTATAGAGCTGCCTGAAAAGCACCAGGTGCAGCCCTTTCAACAACAATGAGTGTTTCTTATTTTGTACTTCTGAAAGATAGAGATCAGTGGGATCTGGAAGGGTCAATGCTTCTATCAGATGAAGGTGACAGCAAACAAGAGCAAGTTCCTGTCTGCTTTAGTAGTCAAACAAATAAAGGATTATGGGCCCTATTTAAACGTTTTAACGCGCATGGTCTAAAGTCTATGGCACAAGTGTCACAGTCTGCTCTCCCTCTCACCTGCTGCCAGGTAGTTTTCCATTCACCACACCTCTGCTCCAGTCAGCCACTCTCACCTCATCAGCTCATCACGCTCACCTGGACTCTCAGCTGCAACACATCTGCAATCAACCTCCCATAAAAGCTCCTGCTTTACTCTCACTCACTGCAAGATTGTTCTTAGCCATCCATGCAAGACTCTCCAGCATTTACTCCTGGACTGATCTCCTGTTGCCGACCCTACCTGCCTCTGACTATCCTGTCTCTGACTATCCTGTCTCGTGTCTGCACCAGAAAACACCTCAGCCTTCTGTCCCTGACCACGAAATCTGCCTTTGTCCTTCCTGGTTTCTGTCTGCTGATCCCTGTGGCTGCTTGGCGTTATCCAGTTTCGCCTGCACTTTGTGAGTTTCCTGATCATTACTCCAGTCTGTTACGCTACCTCAGAGACTCAGAATTGCTTATCACATCAGTCATCATTGGTGTTTCCTGATTCTCCGCCTGACTGCCAAGACTGTTGTAACCGGCATCAATAAAAGTCATTACCAATTCTACCTGTGGTGTTTTGCGCTGCAACTGAGTCCTACCACCACCCGTTACAACAAGTGCATTTAGGGCGTGCCATCTCCATTTTGCTCGTTAAATGGTGCATAATCTTGGTGCAAAGTAGGGCGCAAGGGGCAAAGAGGTTGTATTTAGTCCCTTAATTATTCATAGGTGTGTTTCCGTGTCATCTCCCATTCCCTTTAAAAATCAGGTGCTCAGGGCGCATTATTTAAACAGTGGCACTGTCTCGTTGAGGGACAGGTATGTGGTCTTTGGTTGGTGGACTTCACCTCATTTTTATAGCATTAAATAACTAAAACTGATCAGAAAATTGAATACTTGAACAATGAACATGCATCATAAGAGCGACCTAAAACGACAGAAACCATCTTTGGGAAAAATGCATTTAAGGTGTACTTTGAGTTTTTAGATTGGCCCATGTCCTACCTGAAATCATTGAGGGGTTTATTACCTATACTGCAGTCCACCAACAGGGGGCGATCGATATGTTTTGGCTTCACTTTTGGGGAGCTCTCATGTCGTCCATCTTTATATACAGTCAATGGCTTAGCCTCAGTCTGGAATATTATTTTTCTGGGAAAAGGAATTGGACCATTGTAACATAGTCTTTGGTGGAACAGCATGCAAAATGCATAGGCTCTTACTGACAGACTATTCCTGTAATCTTGTCCATGCAGGTATGAAGATAGATGTGCTGTATAAGCAACGCTCATGAACAAGAGATCCAAAAGAATGTTTGTTTGTTTTTTTTTCCAGCCGTCAAAGACTTTCATAGGGAATGGAAAATTTTGTAAATATATTTCAGTGTTATGTAGTTTAATTAGGCACCACCACAAAAATACAGCCTTCAAAAGGATGATTCACTCAAATACAGACCTCTCTGACACTGTGGCAACATAAGTTGAATATGTTTGGAATTGTGACAACCAAACCACAAAGCCATGGTCATATTAAAGAACAATAGTATGGCTAGCACTTGGATTACTATGCTAAAATCCTGTGCTCTTTACCAGTGTCACATATGTACAATGACAAACACTCCTGTGGAATTCTTTATGGTTTTGCCCTGGTCTTACCCTGCAGTGAGAGGTTTAACACTGTAGGGAGAAGGACTTGTATTCCAATGTGTTATTGCCAGTTCTTTGTGTGATCCACTCCTCTTTTGTGATCCAATTCACTTCTCTTTGTCTAGTATTGCTTATATGGCTGAGATTGTCTAACAATTAGATTTCGATTCCGGTTGCTGTCATTAAATTTAAAAACAATTACTGATGTGTCTGATACGTGGCAATCTTTGGTTTCCATTTGTTACTGTATAATCACATTCAATTTAACATAATCATGTTATCAATCATGAACAATGTTTGATTAAATTTACTTGCATTATCGCATTTTAACGTGACAGAAGTACGACTGGCATTGAGATTTAGTAAGATATGAGCCCTTTGTCTTTACAGTATTTGAAACTTGACATATATATATATATATATATATAGATGGTTAGTATTGGTTAAATGAGCATAGTTACACTAAAAAAGATAACTTGCATCATATTTATAATGTTCAGTCAATAACCTCGTTACTTGTGACAAAAGCTAATTGGTATCTGACATTTGATAAGCTTTTTCTGTTCTATTAAGGAGCATGAGTATTAGAGTTTCTGTGTCAGAGCTGAAATGTGATAATTATGTTTCTAAGAATGTAATTTTCCTGAATTATAAAGCTTTTCAATAATCCTCTTATAATGAAAAATAAAATAAACATTTGTGACAATGGTGTTTTCTATGTAAGAAGTACAGCTGACAAATCAATTAAACAAAGTAGCACAGTTGGAATAAAAATGCATCAAACCCAGTAATTGCTGGAAAATAATGCTCTTTCAAAAACACAGCTTTTGAGAAAAAAAAACATAGTACAGCATCTTTATATTTAAGATAATTATATAGTACAGCATGCTAAATGTATGTTGGACATCACAAAATCTGCTAGTAAAGAGGTTTATTATTCTTACTGTCACATATAATATGTAATATGTTTTTACAGAACCGATTAAACTGCTGAGCTTCAGGTTTTTTGCATTTGTCTTTAAGCATTGTGTCCGAACTTAGAAATGAAGAGAAATTATGCCGTTTTATTTAATTTGAAACTTTAATGACAGTGATTTCCAGAATGTGGAGTATCTATGGTCGTTAGACGCTCCAAAAAAAGACTGTATGGTAGCCAAAAGGAAAAAGACTAGCAAAAAGTTTTTACATAAGTTTTTATTGGTAATTTCACTTCTTATAAGAGGTGTCTTGGTGGTGATTTGGAAAATTTATCGTTCCATTAAAGCTTCAAGAGAAATAGATATAGACTCACTAAGGCTGCAAAGCTCCAAATCTACACCTTGTTGCCAAAATGTGGATATTTCTTCAGAAATCTATGACATCAAAGACACTCTGTCCATGTTTTTCAATCGTACATGTATTTTCTGAAGACTGTTGGAAATGCCTTCTAGGTTTCTTTGTTTCAGTCAGAGCTGTCTCTGAAGTATGACACCTCCAGATGATGTGAAATGGTGGGAACACAGAGTGGAAGAGTTGGGCAACGGAAGACAGCGTATTGAAAATGACATGAATCAGATTGAAGTATGGTTTATAATCAACAAGAAGCAGTGCTTTAAGTGTGCCGGTACGCTCCGGTACGCAGTACCCCCACTTCTAGATTTTACTCACTGGCGTACCGTGACTTTTTCCGGCGTACCGGGACTTCTCACAAGCTCCCAGGACCCTTTCCTGTCCTCTCCATATCAGACTCTGTCTCTTGGCGATTCATAATGGCACTTAAACTACATTACCCAGGGCGCACTACGTGACGCTCACTCGTTTGTTCTCACGGAAGTGTAACGTCACACTGACGCTACGAGTCACAACAATGTTGGCTAAACGGGAAAAAGCAGACGAATAAAAACAGACAGTAATGTTGGCCTGGCTCCAAAAGGGCACAAGGAGAACGCGAACCGGAACGGAGTCGGATGATGACACAGCTCTCCGACAGTCAAATACTACCGAGCTAGAAAATGCCGGTCGGTAGCAGCAAGCTAACATTAGCGCCTCTGCTAACAGCCAAGAGCCTGTTGATATAGCAATGCCTGTTGCTACGCATACTGCAGCCAACTGCGACGTGAACAATAACCTCGTTCAAGATGAATGGCCACAAAAGAATGTAGCACTTAATGATGTGCCGATACCGGCCGCCCGATACACATGCCAACAGGTGAATAAGGGGATTACTGGTACTTATTTTTTTCCACTTAAAGCACTGACAAGAGGCATAATTAGTATTAGCATAATTAGTTTTTCTCCTTTTGGACATTGATTAAAGACACTTTTCCAAATATTTACCTAAAATACCTTTCTTTTCAGCTTCACATTTTTGACACCTTTGAGTAGGGCAGACCGGGAATGAAAGTAACACTTTTTGTTTGAGCATCAGTCACTCAGTGGTTGTTCATGCTACAGCTCTGAGACTTTGATATATTTCTCTACTCCAAACAAAACACACTTGGACCTCTACTACACAATCATAGATTATGTGAGTTAATGTCAAATACAAAGTTCCATCGTTACAATCTACCCTACTACTGGGTTGAGTTGTAACACTAGCTGGGGACAGATGTAACACTATTAGATTTAAAGAACAAACCGTTTTGAATTAAGTGAAAAATTATAAGTGAAAATAAGAAACACACCTGACATGACCTCCCCACCCCAACCAGCCATTACATAGCTAACGGTTTTAGCGTGTGGGTTTTAGCATGAATGCAAAGCATCAAATTAAACTATGGAAACTGCCACTTTAGGCTATGTACGTATGTCAAACCACTGTATCTGCAATGCAGTGAATGCTTGGCAAAAATAGTCTTGATGAAATTTGTACTTTCTTATCTGGAAATCAGTTTTTTGGTCATAAAATTCACAATTTTGGTCACGGAGACATACTTCTTCTCCTGTGAGCTCAAAATGGAAATAGGAGTGTACTGTACTGATGACATCACAGAGTAAACCAGTTTTACTGAAAGCCATTACTATATATGATGTAACTCTTCACTCTGTTTCACCTTTTTTTTTTTCCAGACTTTGCAAGAGCTGTTGCAGCACGGCCTATATCATATGCAGCAGTATTACGAATGAAACCAGACAGCTCGTCAGTGCTCAGCTCGCGCAGCAGACCCCGACAACACCACAGCGGTGGGCTGGGCACTCCTGACTGGCCTGCTTTCTCCAGTCACCCTCTGTCAGCCCTGAGTCTTCTCAGCTCTCAGGAGGACTACAGGAGTGAAGGTAAAACTAATGTTGCAGTCAAACCTTTGTTTGCTCTTGTCTGAACCAAAACGGATATTTGTTGGTGTTGTTTTGATTTATTAAATTTCACATTCATACTTACAAACCATACATAAAAGTTTGAATGAAAAGTTTTCTGTTCAAGAATACATTTTAAGGAAACGAGAAAGCTGAATATAATAATATGTTATCACTGGATATCAAATGTCAGCATCTGCCTCCTTTTGTCAAAAGAGCTTTCCATTTTAAAAAGCCTTGTAATTCTTTGTGTAAACAGGAGGAGCCGCATGAGCTCAGATGGCACTGTTCTCACCTGCTGAAATGAACCAAACAACTAAAAAGTTTCACACCCAAGATTTTGAATATACCTCTCCAAACATGGTGGGTGTGAATGCACAGTCTGCCATATCTTTTAGTGTGGAGGATTCCTCCCTGTTTACATTTGGTCTGGAAATGAATCGCACCTATCAATCATAACCGTGCATGGTCTGCAGTGACCGGGGTTACGCCCTTTGTGAAATTGAAGTGGGATCATGGCAATATCCAGCTCTCTCTGTGTTCCTGTCAGGATAGAAGCTATAGATATGATGGATAACTTTGTCAGAAAGGAAGATTTAATATCCCAAACACACCATGGAAAAACATTGTCATAAATCCACCATGGGTCACATCCTGACTTACAGTGTGGATAATTCTAGAGGACATAATGACACATTCATGCTTTCATAAACGATTATTCACATTATTGCGTCTGGAGAGCTTAATTAATGGAAAGGATAGCAAACATTGAAAGTAATGCGTTGGTCACATTAAAAGCAGAAAGAAAATAGGAATGACAGACACTTATTTTCTTATTATTTTCTGCCTTTGTGCCTCTCATCTTTCTGTCTTTTTTTACTTTTTGACAGCATTATCACTTACCATAAAAAGACTTATATCTCTATAACCAAGGTGAGAGTAATGCCTCTCCATTGTCAGTGGTGACAAGAGTATTATACCGTTGCACTAGACTGATGTTCACTGTATGAAATGGATGCACCTTTCATGGCTTTAAGGGGATATTGCTTTTTTGGCTCTGTGACTGACAGATGGCCATGGCACTTGAAGTGGAGTGATTTAAACTGCTTCTGCTTGTGGTTGAGTTTGTATTTTACACACACACACACACAAACACACACACAACTGTTTTTAACAGTAACAGACAATCGCCACATACTATGCCTATAAGTGGAAGCCATCATCTTTATTAATGACAGCTAGAATATTCTTTTCACTTGCAGGGTTAAATTGAAACTCTGAGACAAGCTTAAGGGATAGAAAAGCAAGCTTGTGAGCAGAAGGACCAGCAGGATAAATTTGGTTGGGTAAACTGAAAGACAGCACTTGCACCTCCCTCATTACCACCACTGAGGGGCCCTTGAGCAAAGCCTTTAACCTCAACTGCTCCAGTGGAGCTGCTCCGGCCCATTTTCATGCCCAGCTCATCAGATATCGACATTTTGTCACAGCCCCTCGCTTCTCATCCAGACGCACGTACATGACCTCCACCCAGGAGAACAGAGTTTTACGTCCCCTCTAAAACCAAACAACACCGGTCTTTTCCTAAACCTATTTTTTGTGCCTAAACTTAACCAAAGTAATGTAGACCTTGTCCGTCACTACAAGACACGCAGCGCCTCATGTGCGTCAGGGAAGGCTTAGTGCGTCGACCAGCGACACCAAAGGGTACCTTGTGCAATTGGATAAGATGTGAGGGACGCATGGCAAAGCGTCAGTATGTGACGACCTGGGATGAGAGCGTGTTGGCTGCTCAGTGTAAGCTGTAGTGGCCGACAGATCAGACTGTGGTTGTACTGAGCAACTTGTAACTGTTAATGTGATCAGAGCGTTTCTGAAAAAAGAAAAATCTCTTAGTGAACCACCCCTAAATAAATAAAGGTTTAAAAAAGAAAAAGTTTCATTTTGAAAACTTTATCATACATGGTCCACTCCACAAGAAAGAAGGCGTCAGGTGGAGCATAGTGGTATTGTTGGATGTCTGTAAGGATGGAGAGACAGAGAGCTACAGTGGTGTGAAAAAGTGTTTGCCCCCTTCCTGATTTCTTATTTTTTTGCATGTTTGTCACACTTAAATATTTCAGATCATCAAACAAATTTAAATATTAGTCAAAGACAACACAAGTAAACACAAAATGCAGTTTTTAAATGAAGG
>JBBPCS010000023.1:8541962-8568133 GCA_037974645.1 Hollardia meadi
AACGCTTGATTGCAGTTGTTGCTGCTAAGGGTGGCCCAACCAGTTATTAGGTTTAGGGGGCAATCACTTTTTCACACCACTGTATGTGAAGAGATGCCTCTTTTTAGCACACTTAACACTGCAAGCGCTGAATTGCTTTGCTTTATATGCACAGCATTGCAACTTAATATTGATTCATTTCCCCCCTGCAAATTAGGGTATTATTTCAAAAGCTTTTTATTTCCCCAGAGAGCAGTAAATTGCTACAAAAAGTGTTGCTGAGATTATACATGCCCTGAGAAACAGCCATGATTCTTCATGATGTCATCAGATTATTTTTAAATGGTGAGAAATATTCAAGACTGGTGACTTAAATTGTTGTATTATTTATGTAACACCACCCAAACGTACATGTTCAAAGAGAAACTTTTTTTCTGAACACAAGTTTCTGATGTCTTTTGTCTGATGCAATAAACCTAGAAAATCCTCTATGATAAGTGCATTGCTTCTGTGTAAACAGAAGGCTAGATCAAAGAGTGGATCACTCTGAAGGAACAGAAGAAAAGTGCAACAAGGACTGTTGCACAAAATAACTACACCGGCAAGTATATCAACATGTGGGCGCATTTGTGCCACGGAGAGTTGAGAACCACTTTAAATCACAAAACAGGAGAACCTCAGGCTAGATGTAGTCATGCTTGTAGGCAATAAATAGCATTTCACAAATTTTTCATCATACAAAGCATGTGTAATCAAAGCTTTCAATGAACTCCCTGTTTTGATTTTTGATTTTTTTTTTTCTGTCATAATGATATCATAGAACTCCAACTCTGACAATGATGTTTTAAACCTGATTGATGTTGCCGGTGATTTGGGCAGTGGCATAATTAACCTTCATCAAAACATTGCCAATAAAACCTGTTTTATAAGGGGGCTCCAATTCCAGTGTATAGGCACCTCCTGCTAATCCTGATAATGCACTTCATTTGCACACTGCACAAGGCACTTGATGATGGATTGCACCGTCTTCCTCAAAAGATGCTCCAAATGTGAAATTTCGATACTTTTGGGACTGTGCCATGACATGAGCAGTCTGTGATGTGGCTACAGCCCGGGGGATCATTTTCTAGAATGTAGCAGTTGTATGCTCAGAATAATGCTTAATTTCTCAATTTGTTGACTAATAGTTTTGAGCTTGAATTATATTCACAACAGGCGGGTAGTGAATACAACCAAAATGGCCAAAGCTAAACCTTATAGATAGAATTTTAATGCTGATACATGTGCGATATTGAATTTGATTTTGGTTGTGGCATATACAGTAGATTTCAAATTAGCCCTGTCTGTTTTATTACATTTATTTGTATATTGTAATGGATTAATACCATATTAATGCCCAAAGAGCTTCTTACAGTGTTTGATGGAGCCCTTTCTTGTCTGAACATTCTTACCAGGCTGGTTTCATTTCTTCTGATTTTGCTTGTAGAGCTTGTTTTAAAAAAAATAGAGGCCTGCCACAGACCATTAGGAGGATAGTAAACAATGTTGGAGGACTGACAGATAAAGGAAAGATTGTGTTGTTGCAACATTTCCTCCCTGACAAATAAAAAGTGCCTATTTTCTGTGGTAGGGGGGTGAAAATCATTCTGTACAAGGTCAGAAATAGATTAGTGCGACGTGATGAATAGTCTGTACTAACGGTATATTACGCACGTCATCACTCAACTTATGTGGTTGTATAACATTACAATTGAACATTATTCTGAACACTTATTTTTCACCATATAAATCCTATCCATCCAGGTTAATGTATAATCACAAAGGGTCACTTTTAACTTAAGAAGTTCTCATTTTTACTTTAGAAGTAAGTAAAAAAAACATCACTTGTCTGCTGCAGGATGCCAAATGGTTCTTGTTACAGTCTATTTTGTTGTTTCTAATTCCATCCCACTATGGAACTTCCTTTTATCTTGTTATCTGTAGAGGTTGGTTGGAAATATTACGCACTTGCACTAACCAAATGGGGGGAAAAGAAATTGGATGTTAAAACTGACGCCCATGTTGTGATAATTGCAATTATCATTGTTTTTATCTTCTTTTTTTTCTTCTTTTTTTCTCATAGAAAGTGAAGAGTTTGGGCCTGTTTTCATCCAGGAGCCAGACGATGTTATTTATCCTTTGGATTCAGATGAAAAGAAAGTGGTGATGCACTGTGAAGCACGGGGGAATCCACCACCCACATACAGGTTTGACACGCGTATATTTGTCTGTCTCCTAATTGCAGTCCTACTTTTACAGCTGTCAGTCATTCGAAATATATTAAAATCTCCTATTCTTCTGGTTTTTCAGTTGGTACATCAATCAGACAGAAATCGATGCAGAGGCAGATTATCGCTACAGCTTCATTGATGGAAACTTAATTATTACCAATGCCAGTGCCATCACCGACTATGGGAAGTACCAGTGTAAAGCAGAGAACAGCTTTGGGACCGTCCTTAGTCGAGATGCTCTTTTACAGTTTGCATGTGAGTAGACTTTTATTTTATTCATTCAAACATACACAAGACCTAGTTGTACTATCTATATGATATCCTCTATATCGCTCTGTGTGTCTGTGTTGGAAAAATTTACATTTTATCCTGTCAGAATAAAGGGGTGTCAGGGGTGAAAAACATGGCTCTTACATGAAGAAAATAATTAGCTTCAAACTCTTAGTCAGTGAGTCAAAATAAACCTCTTTGTTCTAGGGGTAAATAAAAACTATGCTTTCTACTGGACGGTTTGTTTACTTTACTAACACTGTTAACAAGGTGTGTGCTCCCAAATGTCATGTCTCAATGGTAAATGAGAGCAAAAAGCACATTTCTTCCCCCGGTAATCCTCTGGAATAACTCCAAAACAGCAGCACGATGCTCAGAGGAAAATGCATTGTTGGTTTTCTCCACAGTTTCCTTAGGAGCAATAACCATAATAGTCCTATTGGCATGTCTATGGGGAGATTACTGGTCTTACTCACTGAGCTGTTGCTAGAAAGTACAGTATAGTACATGGTCTCATGTGTTATGGCTACTTACAGTTTTTTACAGGAATTACTTGGGAAACAAATGGCCAGATTAGCCTGAAACCATGTAGATAGAAAAAAGGAATGTTTCGTAAAAGCACCTTTTTGCTGCAGGCCAGCAGAAACAAATTTTGTTCTGTTTGTTTCATATATGGTTCATAAGAAAAACAGTGAACAAAACTCAGAAGAAGACCTGTCCTAAATTAAATATAAGCCTGACTACATTGGCAGGCAGAAATCCACAGATGGTAAAGCACAGACATGCTTCACAAAAGTGCTGCTAGTTTCTGAGGGACAGAATCTGTACCTCAGAATGTACCCTCATCTGTCCTCTTAACTGTCCAGATTGTTTCCTCCCCCTCTCTCCACGAGCGTGTCAAAGCTGTATGTGAAAAAATGAGATAGAGCCTGTTATTTTCTGAAAAATTGAACTCGGAGTGAGAATGAGCAATGTAACATATATGCACTCATTTATTAGTCTAACCTTCAGGCTGAGACATGGGAAGCTATTTTTAGTTTGGCATAAATGCTGTGCATTTGCTTTACACTATATCCTTTAGGATCATAGTGGTGATATGTAAGATTTTATAGCTTTTGTTGCCAAAGTTTTTGCTATGTGGAATCAGTGTGGTGTTTTGCAATGCACCATCTTTAATTGCATTGGTTAAACTTTGAGCTTCTGTAGGAAAGCTGTGGCTAAAAAAAAAAATATGAATTTCAATAATATGGGAACACCACCAAAGCTATCTATGCAAATATTATTTTTTCTTTTCTACAATGTATTCCATATGTTTGTATCTAGTGGTTAATTATTGCAATTATTTTATGTGTGCCATGACAGAAATTTTAAGGCATAAACTGTGGGCATTTTTGGAGTTATGAGTGGTTGATTGGCAGGAGTGTCAGCTCAGATGATGGTCATTTGTTTGTCCTGCATGAGCTTCACACCACCTTTGCACAAATTGGATTTTCTTGTTTCAGTAAAAGACAGATCAGTCAGTATTCTTTTGTTGGTGTGGTGACAGGGCAGAATTATGCAGCACAGACAGACTGTGCCAAGCTCTCAGCAAAAATAGCTTATAACCAAAGTATTAAAAGTATTCTTCATTTTTTTTTTTAAAGATCATAGATGTTATGCAAGCTGCCTCATTAGGTTTGTTTGTGGAAAATTACCTTGGCATCAGAGTTGATGCTGAACTTCACACTAAGCTATATTAAGAGTCATTTTGTCCTGTGACCAAATTTAAATTTAATTTTAACCATGTCTCTTTAAGAATGAAGTGATGCATTTGTGTTACTGCTTGTGCAGCTTTATGCAGTAGAAATATTTCACAGCATCACTGTGTAATAGTCTCACACTCAGTCGACATTCCTTAAAATGTGACCCTTCAAAAGGCTCGGAAACAAAGAGAGGTGCCCTGCAGCACACATTTGGATGCAGAACCTTTCCTCTCTCTCTCAGCATAACAAATGGTGGGTATTTATCACTCAGCGTGGAGCTCAACTTTTTCTTCCCTTTTCTTGTTGGCACATTTTCATGCATTGACTCAGTTGGTGAGTGCTTTAACTAGTTCAGATACACGTGAGCTACTCTTTAACACATTCGCTGAGTGTTTTCAGGAAGGAATGACATGCGTTTATGTGTCGTTAATACTTGAAATAGAATAGTCAAATTAATTGTCTCGTGTTACACAAGCAGTGTACATTGAAAAACATATCACATACAGTCAGCCAGCAGTCACAGTCAGCAGGCTCTTTGTAACTCTGTTTAGATACCTGCTATACTATAATTTCAAGCAGAGCACACTAAACCCATGACTGAATTTTGCGGTGTCTGGCAAAGGTTAGCAGCACTCCACTCCACATTCTGGTCCAGAGGGTTGTTAAGTCAAGCTGGCTAACTGAACACAACCCTGTTTCATGCGGGGAATCAGGGAAGGAGTAGTGTAGACCAACCAGAGGGCATGACGAAAGGTTCAGTCAAAGCTCTCTATATTCTATCCACTGGTCGTGTACTCTGCTTTCAGTGGCATGTTTTTTTCTCTCTCTTTGTTTTGAAATTCTGAGCTGCTGAACTCACTCTTGGGCTGTTTTTCAGCCATGACTTTGAAGGCAGCAGGCAGAAAGGAGGCCTCTGATCTTTCTCCCCAAAGAGTTCTTCACTCCCTCTGCAGACGTGAGTCTGGCTGAGGCTCAGGTATCGAGCCACTCTCAGCAGTAATGAAATTAACAGGATGCTTTGACTTGAGCACTGGAAGACCCACACACACACATCCCACTCTGAAATGTTGTACAAATGTGAAATGATCAGTCGTTAATGCCCATTAATTGAATTCGCACTGATCTTGAAATAGTTAATTTGCATTGAGCTCCTGCTCCTGTGCTTGCTGCAAGTTTCATCTCTGCATTTCTGGATTTTAAACATTAATGTGGACATATGTTGACTTGTAATTTTTGAGGAGGCTTTAATGACCGTGCTGTTTTTACATTATTAAAAAGTCATCAATATTGATTTGCTTACATAACTGTAATTTGCAAAGGGAAATTATATGTCTACTGGTTCCATGACATATGAATGCTTCCAACATTGATGTCTTAATTTTGAATGACTGAAGCACCCGCTTTGTCTTTATTTGTTAACTTTATAATTACCTGTTAAGTGATCATTGCTGTGGTGCTTTTACATTGTACTTCTCACTTGGCAATGAAACTGTGAAGTTTATGTAGGTGTTGTGTTTTTTGTTTTGTTTTTTCTATTTCGGTTTTGGTGGCTTTTATGACTTATTTATTTCAAACAACCAGTGCTGCTGTAGCCTGAAATATAAAATGTATAATCTCTCATATGCCTGGCTTCCCAGGAAAGACTGGGTTTTATACTAGATATACTGTATTGTAGGATGAATTGTTATCATCCATTGGTTATAAAGTTAATGGAAATATATAAAGTTGAAAACTACAAGGGGTGCTTGATAAGTTCAATGCCTAAGGTAGAACCAGTCAATTTTAGAAAACCTAGCATATTTAATTTTCAACATAGTCCCCTCCTACATTTACGACCACAGTGGTCGTGGAGCACAGATCCCTAGAAGTCGGCTTCATGAAGGCGGCTTCATGAAGTCTGCTTCTTAGACCTCCAGAAAGTGGTCCAGAGCAGCTATAATGTCATCATCCCTATCAAACTGTCGAGCTTCATCTTGGGAAAGAGGTAGTCTGAGTGTGCCCAATCAGATGATAAGCCCTTGAGACCAATGTAACACCCAGTTGCACAGATAGAATACAATTTTCAGTATCCAGATGGATGCTAGACCAAATACTAAGGTTCAACTGCTAGAGCAGGATGGATGATTAATGAAACCATCTCAGTGAGTTTGCTCTAAAGACATATAATGAACATATCACAAGTGCTAACTATCACATCTAACTTACACACTTATACAAATAAAACAAAACAGCATTTCACCAATTGAAATGGGCCTAGATTACTGAAAGTAAAAAAAAAAAAGAAGATAAAATACACCTTTGGGCTTTTGACCCACTTCACTCTTCACTTTTTTGTCATTTCGATTTAAATCATTCCAGTTGACGATTTCAGGTCAGCTGTTGGGATATGGGATATGATCTAATCTGATCTGTTGTTCACATGTGCCAAGGCATTTAATCGGAATAGCTGTGTGACATGCGCATGTCGTGCATTCTGCTTGCCGCGTTTTACTGTATTTACAGTATATCAAGATGGAGCCCTATTGTCTGTTCAATGCAGTAGTTGCCCTTATTGTGTTGCTCTTAGTCAAGCAGCATAATGACAACGCATGCTTACTCTTATTAGCACAAGAGCACAAGAAGCTGGCCTCGGTGGTGGTACGCCAATGTGATGCATAACCTACTGCCCCTGCCTCCTCCTAACTCTACCTAGCTCTTTTAGTATTTCTAAAAGCAACTTCGTCTCCTCTACTGACCAATTTTGGGCCGCCATATTCTTTCTTTGTGTAGTCAATGTCCGTATACGTACGCAGCCTCACGTCAAGAGACGGGTTATGAGCATGCGCACAAATTCCGCTTACAGGAAGCAATCCGAATGAGTGTATTCAAGGGTATTCAATCGGATTGTTACAAGGACTACACCACCCCTTTCAATCCGATTGGATCGGATGGGGCAGTTTCATTCCGATCAAAGTGTTTATATGAGTCATTTTTATTCCGATTGAATAATAAATCCGATGACAATTGGATTATATCTGTCCATGTAAACCAGGCTAGTAAAGTTCACAGTCCTTCCAAAGAATTTCAAACTCATTCATCAGTCGTCATCACAGTGGGTCCTGCTATGGTGGTTGACCATCTTTGGACTGGACTGTTGTTGAATCATACATCAACAGCCTGACCTGTACAACACAGTCAGACTAATATTCTAAAAACCTACATCAAACTTCTTT
Source organism: Hollardia meadi (assembly GCA_037974645.1). Taxonomy (NCBI): domain Eukaryota; kingdom Metazoa; phylum Chordata; class Actinopteri; order Tetraodontiformes; family Triacanthodidae; genus Hollardia; species Hollardia meadi. The sequence goes on from JBBPCS010000023.1 coordinate 8,549,436, forward strand.
ATCTTTTCTTAATGCATAATACTAATCAATTTTCATGAATTAGTTTAGCAGTGCACATATTCATCCACAAAGCAAACCAAAATACATTCATAAGGGTTGTTTCTTACCAAAGGGAACAAGAAACAGGGCTCTCCTGAAACCTCAATATGGCGTCTATGCGATGCCATGGAGCAACTAAAAAAAGTCCTAGTAAATCCAAAAGTCAACAGAGGAATGTTCATTTGACAATTCTAAAGTCTACCTCAACAAAACAATAGTTATTTGACAATGAGGTAGCAAGGTTTTTGCTGACATTCACTCTTTCCAGCTGGGATGACAAGTTTTTCTTGATTCAGTACCTCACAGCGCACACCAGCTTCACGGACTGAACAAACAGATTTTTTTTCTGAAATATCCTCAATAAATGAACGCCCTCAGTGGCTCTCTATGCTAACTGGGTTACACCAAGGTAGTGGATGACTGAACCAAGGCTGATGTCCATTTTCTCAGACAGTGCTGACTTGCAGTTTTCAAATACCCAAAAGAGAAATACCACAGAAGTTATTAAATTTAAACTTTCTGCATGATTAATCAAAGATTTTTACTGCACATGCGTGGAATAAGAGCTGTATAACTTATCTCCTTCTAACTTAGGCTACAAATCTATCAATCACTCCTCGTACAGTCAATATGTATTAAATAAAGCAAGCGGTCTAAGAAGACTTTACCACTACATATTGTGGAAACACAATATGAAGCCTGGCTGAATACTTAAAGGGAAATTATATCTACAAAAACAAATATACTCACAAATATAAGAGTTATGTTGTCAGTCAGATTATCAGTACATGAAAAATATTTTTAGCTTAATGATTGTCTATTTGCTCATAAAAAAGCTACAGTAAAGGGCAGCGATCTGTGATCACTTTTGATTCATGTTTGAAATCAAAAGGAAACAGTAGTAGGAGGTAGCTACAGTGACAAAAATAACAGGCTGGTGACAGCTGCTGGTGATTGGTGACAATCAGTGGCTTTCCATCCCTGTACTCTAATGGCAGGTTGTTAGCAAAAATAAATCAACACTAGTCACACATAGTAAATGGGCCAAAATTACAGGATTGAGTTTCATTCGCACAGAAGTCCGAGATAACTGTAATCAAAAATTGGCAAGTTAGGGTCCAATATGACAACATATTACAATAGGCATAAGCTAGCAGCCCCCAGTTTGAGCCTAACACTGAATTGACAGTTGACAATTTAAGGATTTTTTCTTTTAAATAAATTTTGATAGTTATGTGACCTTTATACAAAATAAAATGGAACTCAGTGGTTTAATGAGGAGAAAAAGCAATAATGATGTTTTGATAAAGAAATACACTTAGACAGGAAATTGACTTTATGCTATATTTTAAGATGAGGGCCACAAACTATGATCAACGTAATCTGCCCAAAATGAAGACAAAATGCATTCAGAATTCACTCTGAAGCATAATTATCGCAATTAACGATAATAAAATTAACGATATATTAATTAACGCAAAGTGATGAAATGAAAGTGGTGGAGAGACAAAGACCCTCCCTGGGTCAGCAGCCTGTCACTTGATTTCCACACATTGGCATAGTTTCAACTAGAAATGAAGCATGCAGTTTTAGATTCTAAAAGGCTGCAGTTCTGTGATTTCAGATTAAATCGGCTTCCACAGAAAAACAACTAGGTGAAACAAACAGCATGACAGCTCTGCCAATGTTAATTGACCAAACATCTAAACTTAATTCAGTGAGGAATAATTATTTTCTCAACCTTACACTAAACACCAATTTAAAGAATAAACTGAAAGTTTTCTTTTCTTCTGGTTCTTGTAAACTGTTTGATGCCAGAGACTAGGGGTGGGTGATCTGACGATTTTGGATTGCGATCGATCTTGAAGTATCCACAATCTACGTTTCACATAAATCATAGAGATCGTTAATGTCCTGTAACTTCTGTTTGCAAACCCCGCATTAAATTGACTAGTAGATCTGCTCTGCATGAACATAGATTGATATAACCAACTAGATGGCTATGCTGATTGGAATAATGACTTCACGTGGCTGTTCTTTGTTTGACCCATTTTAAATAATCCGTGAGTTATATTTAATGGCAAGGTGGATGAGAAGGTCATGCTAATTATTTTTAAGCCTCCGCGCCGTGCTAATTGTATAGCTGTACTGTGCTGCCGGGTTGAGCATGTGTGCAAAGAATCCGTTTTAGAATTTGTAGATTCGCTACAGCAACATCCATATTTGAAGCATTAAGTAGTTCAGCACAAGCTCTTTGATTTAGTTGATATTGTGCTTCAGGTGATTCCTCGTTGCACCATGTGACCAAGCTCTCTCAGTCACTTCATTTATTATATGATTCTGGACAGACATGGATGTAAACTGCAATTTCAATGGTGTGCGGACGCATACAACCACGAGGCGGTAATTCTAGTTAATCAATGTTGTTTTTTAATGGTCTGAATGGAGAAATTCATAGGTTATGTAAAGTCTGGCATAGCCTACAGGGCATTTCAAAATCAAGAAAAAAGTTCAATTTATGTAGGCCAGATTGCCCACCCTTACCAGGTAGCAACAAGTAATGTTGATTCCATGATGATGATATTTGCCAAATCCTAAACAAGTACCTGTGGTTGCTTAACTTTAAACTTTGCTTAATCATTGTTAAGGATAATCACCGAGGACCTGCACCAACTACTGATGAGAGTTCTCTCTTGTCAGTCGGAGTAGTTAAGCAGCTCTTTATGCACAACTATCTCACACACAACTCTATTAACACTACAACACAACAAGGAAGCAGCATCCTGTAGCACTGAGCTAATCGGCTCCTGAGGCTCTTTCTAACTAGCTGCATGCTTCTAGCTCTCTCCACACCTAACAAATGCCAGTTTAGTTGGGTCGTATGAAACCAGTTTAAGCTTGTTTGTCTGCCGGGCCAGACCGGTAAAACCGAAAACCTACCCAACCCTACAAGAAGCCACAAACACAATTGTGTGTGTGAAGACATGACTAAAGCAGAAGTAAAACCATTTAGAATCAAATGACAGATAAAAGCTTTATCTTTGTTCCATCAACTCAAAATTCAAGTCTGTTGATGCATCAGTGTGTTTTTACATTTCTAAATTAAGCTGGAGGCTGGCTGAAGGGATAAAATAAACTTTTTTGTCCTTCAGAATGACACATAACTATGGTATAGTTTACTGTTTTGCTGAGAAAGATTGTTATTAAATTCTGCTTCCAGATCTCAGTGGTTTCAGTGGGAAGGCCAGAGGTGGGGTCTCAGTGCGTGAAGGCCAAGGTGTGGTACTCATGTGTACCCCTCCTCCTCATTCACCAGGTAAGGTCAAGGTGAATTTATTATTGCAGTGTCTATGGGAAAACCCCTCAATTTGCATAAAATTATCCAAATACATACTGTAATTGCGAAACCATTTAAGAGTTTTACCCTTTAGTCACAGACAGAATTTTTCTTTTCTTTTCACTGCTTTTGGAATCTATAAACTCATCCTTATTCATCACAGTTATTACTGTGCCATGGTGAATGATTGTTCATATTATTTATTTACTGTTATGCCTGTCCATTCTTCTTCCCATCCATGGTGTGATGTGCTAACTTATGGTGACAGCAGAGCCAGAGCACAAATTCTCAGGGATCAAATTTGCTGGATCATTAGAAATGAAAAGAAATGTTACTGCCAATTATTTCAAATAGTCAGAGCACAGACACCGCCTTTTAAAGGCATATCTTGAATATGCCTCCCTGCAGTTGTCTTCTAATGTAGTCTCTTATGTGAGCCATGAATCATCCAGGCTTTCTGTTTGCATCAGCGCCATCGTACCGCTACACTGCACCCATGGGAATGTTTGCCAAGTGCTCTTCAGCACTCGCTTCCTTTGTGGATGCCAGTTTGAATAATACAATAGCAACCAGTAAGTCAGTGATGGAATATATAATTTTAAAAAAGAGAAACCCAGTCATTAACAATGCTTAATGATTGACAGATTAAAGTGTAGTGCAGATGATTCTCATCCTTAAAGTTCTTCATCAGTCACTGCACAGATGTAGCTCCAGGTGTATGTCATTTTCACACTGTATTAACAGGTCAAACCATTGTACATGCATGCTTTTATTTTTCCACTAAGATTTTCTCTTGAATTGTTAAAAGTGTGATTGACATTAAATTAGAATCAAACATTGGAGATGGAGTGAGACCATTATAATGGGAATAGTGATTTTCTGTCATTTGAGGTTTGTTACAGTCTTGCTGCAGTAAGCTGTAAAATTGACCCAAGATTGAGTCATGATGACATTCTGTAAGACCCTCATGTTACATTGCTTGTGTTAGATTGACCGACTGGATCAATACAGAATATGTTTTGTCGGTAATAACTCAACTTTTAAAATTGCAATGTGATTTTACATCAGATATAAATAACCTCAACATCAAAAGCCTGGTGTGGTGAAACTGTGAGTCATTTTTATGCTTTAATCTTTGCATTCTTGTTTTTGTTGTCTGAATGTAGCCGCTAAATTTATTGTGACAGAGGTGTCTGCATCAGCATTTTTGATCCAAAGACGGTACACTAATAAGAAAAGACATAAAAGATCACATCTAAAAAGTGAAACTTGTACCATGTAATACAAAATTGCTATCTAACTTCTCTGAAGTGATTGTGTAATGTTTCTTCAAATTTGTATATCCATGGTTGCTTACAATTTTAGAATATTTACCTATTTGATATTAAATGGGAGGCCAGCCTCAGCAGGATGTGAGCCTTAATTTTGATGCTTATTTTGCATGTTTACACATTATGATCAAATATACATTAAGATTATAGTTTAATTCAGCATTGCTGACATGAAATGAAAAATGATGTCCAACAACTGTAATATTAAAAAAAAAAAAAAAAATAACAGTCATAAAGTTTGTTGGCATGATGAATGCCTTGGTGATTCGGACCGTGTCCATTTGAAATTCAGGTTGTGTAGGGAGTGCTAAACAATGTTTGGGTTAAATAGGTTGTGGTAGGATTCAAATACATTAAAATGCTATTTAAATTAGATACGTCTCATGACTGAAAATAATTTAGAATTACTGAGGTGTGAGAAGTTTGTTATTTTCCATTTCATGGCCTTGAGCACATGTGATCAGTTTTTATATGTCTTTGGTAAATACTGTAGTGTTTTACCTTTATGAAGTATGGTGACATTTGTATAGAACCTATTGGAACTCAGCTGCCTTTTATAATGCTAACTTTTTGTAGCAAATATTGTTGTCATTTATGCTATATTATATTTTGAATCGGATATATATGTTGAGTATTAAGTTAATTTTGAAAATACAATCCCGTGCCGTGCATTTCTGCCTCCCTCTCGTATTCAAGTAGTCTCCTCAGTAGATTAATCAAATGGTACTGTCTTTGCAAATTAATCTGTTGACATGCATTATTTGAAAAGTGTCCTGTATTTGATTCAGTTTTCTACCTCATTACAGCCACTAACTTTGAGCTCACATCAAGTGTTGAATTGAAAATCTTTCAGATCTGAGCATCTTTGATACAGCAGTAATTCATTATTTACCAAGATGACATTGATAGTCTAAACAGAATTTTTCCGTCCTTTTTTCCCCCCAGAACAGACAGATTATGGATGCAGAATCAAACAGTTGTTAATTATGGTTAGGCAACACTGAGTAGATTAATTTGTCCCTGAGTTTGACAGTCATCTTTTTTTAATATAATGATGGATGTGACTGTGTAGAACAATGTACAAAAGACACAAAGCAAACAGCATGCTGTCAAAGTCTGTTTCATTTTTCATTGTCATCCATCCATCCATCCATCCATCCATCCATCTATCTGTCCATCCATTCATATATCCATCCATTTTATACCCTAACCCTCATTCCTATTCAGGTTCACTTTCTTTCTGTCTCTTTTTTTGCAGGGGTGTATATCCTACACTTTCACACAATGTTATTCATTAATAAATATATGAAGTATATAAATATATAAAAGATACCAACCTAGGTGCAAATAGCTTCATATTTTTCAAAGATTATTAGTTATGCAGTCAGAAAAATCCTGTTCCGTGTACGCACATACTCACATACAGCCGAGCTCACTGGAAACCCAACTCAGTTGGCATATGGCAGTTACCTTTCTAATAGTATCACCAGTTAATTAAAATAACCTTGCTGCAAATAACAGGCTCATTAAGGTCTGTTTGTTTGTTTTGTGTCATGTTTCAGGGCCTCAGTATTATTTTTCTCCACTCATATAGACTAACACTCGTTTTGTGCTGATGAGCAAGTTGCTCCCTCATTGCTGTACAAATGCCATACTCATTACTTCTTTAAATTATTATTGCTTCATAGGCATTGAGCAGTGATTAACAGTGGTGGCATTAAAAATGGTCTGCTGAATTATAAATGGTTAAAAATTCCCTCAGCGTTCGTTGTTTGACATGGGTTGAAACAGTATATACAGTATATATACAGTATGTCAGATGGGATCAGATAAAATGCCCCTTCTTTTACAGTAAAGTCTTGCTTTTTCAGGCAGGGAGACCAGAGGAATCCAAGTTTTCTTGGGATCATGAGAGATATATAATTCTAATGGTCAGGTTTGTAGCAGGGTGCATTTAGTACTATTACTGACAAAGTCAAAATAGGCACACAAAAAGGTGCTACATTTTTCTAATCTGTATATTCTCCACTTGCTTTTATAGAGATCATCTACAGCTGGGTGTTTAATGAGTTCCCCTCATTTGTTGCTGAGGACAGTCGGCGCTTCATCTCCCAACACACAGGAAACCTGTACATTTCGAAGGTGCAACCCTCTGACGTAGGAAGTTACATCTGTCTGGTGAAGAACACGGTGACAAATGCACGGGTTCTAAGCCTGCCAACACCTCTGACTCTGAAAACCGACGGTGAGGCTCTCAGATTTATGGCATCTTCACACAGAATAGGCCTTGACTTGTAGGAATGCTCTAGCCAGACAAATCTAATGGATTTCATTGGATAAACCACACCGAAAGTGTTGCAAAGGCCGCTCTCTGTTCATTTGAAAATGGAAAAATTATGTGATATGTACTTATATATATTTTTTGGATCTATTACAGTGCCTCCTCCCTCTGAACCTGTTTTTCACAGAGGAAAATCTAAAAGCATTTTATAGTCTGCTGGTGGATTTTATTATATCATAATGCATTGGGAGAAAAGTTTTGACATCAAATAGGTTAATAAAATTTGGGCGGTCTTATGCTTTGGAGCAAACACTCATGTTAGTGGATAGTGTTCCATATACACTGTAAATAGATAGTGAGTAATGCATTAACATAGTGTGGGGGGCCTTCATCACTCACAATGTTCTTTGATGAAACTGGCCATCAGGGAAATCATTTCCAGCATAAAATTACCTGAATCAATGGCTCTTGCTGTGGATGAGATTTTGTGCCTTTATACTAGCCTCTCAGGAGCCATGCTGTGGAGCTGTTTGTTGGATTCAGGTGTGGATTTCACCTACAGGCTTTTTACATCTGACTACACAAAGAAACGTCCATCACTTCACACAAGTGCCTGTCATTGTCAAGGTTTCAAAGAGCCACTGAGATTACATCCCCAGTGAAGCTGTGAAAGGGCCTTTGTGCCTTGGAACCTGGTTTGTTCCAAATGTTGCAACCCAAATTTATCTCTTAAGGATTACATCCCTTCCAGCAATATTCCTACTTTATATTTGCATAACCTTATAAGAAAAGGGCCTCAATAACATGCATACAGTAATACTTAGCACATAATAACCATGCTGAACTGGTTTGTCTCTCTCTTTAACCAAAATGCAAAATACAGTTAGGTGGGAATGTGTTGTCAGTCTGCTATTTCTATTTTATTATGATAAATGTATTTTTCCAACAAGAGGAATAGTTATAATAATGGCATATATATAATAATATAATATATGACTATGGCATGTGGGCTGAAGGACAGCACTTTCACCTGCAACACAACACAGCCAAATCTCTACAGCTGTAGGTCCATTATGCCAAAGAATGTCTTGGCATCTCTTGCTTAGCGAATGTCATGGTGTTCAGCAGCCTTCTATACAGTGAATTTGTGTCAAAAATGGCATTGGCACCCCTCACAGCAGACAGCTCCTGTGCTGTGTAAACCCATCATTCATTGGAAACTGACCAATCAGATGCCACGATCTGTACCGAAGTAAAAGTGAGTGATTATTACACAGTAGACAGTTCAAGCTGGATCTTTGTGTATCTCAGCACTGTCAGCTCCAACCATGAGTATCTTAATCAAAACATTTGGGCTCCATTATACCCCGTTGGAAGTCATTGATTGTCAATTTCCAAACCACCTTGAGCAAAGCTGGGCGAAGTGCTGAACTCTGGATTAATGCACTGTTTTTAAATAGACATACAGTCCATCTTAGAAACACACTCCCTTTGATATTATCTGTTTGGTTCAAATAGAAGCAAGTACAAAATATAACTGCAGGCTGCAGCAACTTTGAAACATTATTGTCATTATAATAATACTGTTCTTGTGATTAAAGGAACACAATCCTCACAGAGGTTTTACATCCAACATCTTGGCTTTATTTAGTGATTATGGCTTTGTGCATTTGTGGCTTGATTTACATAAGTTATCTTATGAATGCCAAATCATTATAAAATTCCCCCTATTTCTGAGGTAATTTTTTTAATACACAAACGGCTATAATTCTAAGTAATTGACAGGCAATTCAATAAATAAACTAACACGAATCAGTAACAAAAGTAGATATTAGAAGATTTGTTTAACTATGATTTATCCATATATAGCTATACTGTATATACTTCAAATTTGCTGTCAAACAGATGAGGCTTTAAACCACTGTTTTTAGATATGTGGTAAAGCTTCTAGTTGAACTGCAATATTGGTGGTGTTATTGTTGTCATTTTCTCTCTACAATAACAGTAATATTAGTGAAACATAATGTTTGCAGGCATATGTGGCTTCCATATGGGCAGGGTTTCTGTACTACAGTGTCAATTATTAGTTAAGTCCTAAGGCCCACAGCTGTATTAGATGTCAGCATGATTTTTTCACTAACAACATAATAGAGTGTATTCAAAACAACTCATTGTCGTTTGCCTTGAAATGTACTATTTCTGCTTTTAAGGGTCAGCTCACTTGCAGCTCCATTTATACACCACGGTTAGTTGAGATGTAAAAAAGCTGATGAAAAATTTAATTCCTTCATTTTAAACTACCGCCTTAGCTCCAAGAAGAAATGAAAGTTTTTTTTTAATCAAATGACAAAAATCAATAATTACCAGAATCAGAAAACGTCTGTTATATTAAAAATTTTGTGTAACGCCCCTTTAGGGCAACTTCCTTAATGAGTGCCACAGTAGGGGTGTGACAACTCAATTAGAAAGACCAGTCCAGCTGTCAAATGTATGGATGAGATTGAGAAAGCCAGTGAGAATTGTTATTACACTATTAAAATTTTACTATTGCATGGAGAAATTTGATTGTATCATTTCACAATTAAAAAGCAACTGTCCGATTTTGATTTCAATGTTTACATTCATAAATATGCACAAATACATTTTTTATATATATATTTTGAAGCAGGTCTAGTTAATTTGTAAAAACACAAAAAAATTAAATAAATTTACATAATAATGTTTAGTTTAAAACCAATAATACATAATACCATAAGTTTGGAGTCCAGGAAAGTTTCCGGACAGGCATCATACTTTAAAATTGGTTCGCAGAAGAATAAAACAACGGACAAATGCAAATTTAATGCGATAAATAAATGAAAGTGAAGCATAAATTTAGGCTACACTACAAATGAGGGCCGGTAATGTTTTAGCACACCAAGCTTAGACATTATTTCTTTCAATTCTATCAAGTCTAGCCTCTGAGACTGAATATTATATTGAACACACTATGAGCCAATGACATATTACAAATTCATTATATGTGAAGTGCTGCTTTGGAGCCATAAATGTTGAGAATGAGATTGAAATTGAAAAGTTCTTTGGAACAAATATCATAAAACTCCTTTTCCATTCCCAGACGGCCGAAATTCAATAACCCCACACTTCCTCTGCAGTATACATTTTATCACATAAAAAAAAGTGTCAGGTACATGTAGGAGGTGTAATTATGGTTTCCCAAATGTCACATCGGTCATTTGTCTTACTGATCATGTACATTACAGTGCACGTGCAGCAGCACAGCATATGGTACGATATGTTTTGTTGTGAATTCAGGGAGGTTAGCAGTGTCCGTCAGTGGTGCTCACATGCCATTACTGTGTGTGCATGCAACATTCACCTGTAAAGGGTAAAATGCTCATGTATTATTCATATCATAAACACCCATTTAATAAGGCAGATAATAGTAATTAAGTCCCAGCTGAAGGTGTTCTCCTTTGTTATTCAAAAGGCTCAATGCCCACTGACATATCGTTCTGCCGAATGGATATAAATGGCCGCCTTAACATAGTGCTGAATAAACAAAGGAAACCTGTCCCCTGGATATGACTTAGATTGGAGGTGTTAGTCAAAGTGTATCAAGACTGGTAACACGTTATCGCCTGTCCTTCGCAGTGTGTTTGTAGAATTGTGTGAATTATTGTGGATAATACACTACTTTTCCATGGTGTCATTTATTAGTACATCACCTTAATAGTTTGTTTTTGTGATACAATGGCTTGCAAGCTTTTATTCACTTTCTATTTGATACAAAGCACTACCACCAACCCTATTAATAAACAGTGTATAAAGTAAAGGTGGATGGGTGAAAGGTATGCCAGATTATCTGCATAATGTGCCACAACTGTACACTGAGAGGCCTATGCATCAGGAAAGCTCTTGAAATTATGATTTACTGCTTCACTTTTGTTTCTTTAGTTGTCGCTTACATACTCATAAACCAGATACCAGGGCAATAGGAAGTGAAAATCCCTATCATCTTTAAATCACTATGCCCAGTCTCTGTGTAGCACACTGCGAGAAAAGATGAGGATGATGGGAAATGGTGGGTAAGTAGCGGTTTCAATCCGTTTGGTTCTAATGTATGCTATTCCTCTTTCTTAACCTTTTCCAGGTGTCATGGGTGAATATGAGCCCAAAATTGAAGTGCATTTCCCCACATCTGTTCTGGCTGCCAAGGGAGTCACTGTCAGGCTGGAGTGCTTTGCTCTGGGGAAGTAAGTAAACAAGGACATATTGCACAAATATAAGAAGTTGTTTATTACAGCAGTATCATATTAATCAGCAGGAACAGTAAACTACAGCCTATCACTGCTGTGTTCCTGAGAGATCCTTTAGATAATACTTACATTGTCTTTCTCTCTTCTTTAAGTGGCATTATTGCATTACCTGAATGGGAAGCAGGCATATTTTGTCTTCAGGCAGGCTGTTAAGTGAGTGTAGGGAAGTGCAGCATCGTAGCTTGGCTGTTAGATGGCATGTTAGTGCATGGGGGAAGACTGAAAAGGGAATTCAGCCCTAGGGACCCATGTGTCTCATAATTGAGAGCCCTAATGTATCAGTGTTTCCTGGGTGCTTTCAGGGTCTGTTCTGAATGTAGAAAGCGAAGGTCATGTCTCAGAAAAAATGAAACTGGTAAGGGCTGTCTGCCAGGAGGGAAAACACACTTTTGTCCACAGAGACAAAAATCTGCACCACTTACCACAGTTACTAAAGTTGGCATTGCTGGCTTCATGGTGTACAAGACTATTGCCTTTTCAAACAAAACATCGTCTGAAATTGAATCTTTTATAAAAAATAACTGTATTGGCTAAACCCTGTGTACGATAGCCCCCAAAAGTAAGTCACCTTTATTTGTAAAAATGTGAACATTCAGATAAAAAATAATTAGGTTTTGAATATCTTCTCCAAAGGAATGTTGAAGTGGTGTAAGAACAACCCCCTACTCCATTTTGTTTACAATTATTCAGCATGAATTATTCATTGCTGACTCCTATCTTAAGTGCAAACAGTCTCTAATCTACAGATGACTAAGGACCTCATAATTGTTTACCTTGATTTCAATTAATTATCCACATTATGGGAAGTCATTTCCTAAATATATAGACACTGCACTATAATCTCACACCCCTTGGTTTTTCCTATCAAGCTATGCGTGAGTTTTTGAATGCTTGTAGGGCAGGTGAACAGCTTGAGTCCTCGCCCTGTACTTCTCTCAATGAAGCAATTTGTGCTTGATGGCTTTCAGTCAGACAATGATCCCAGTGACTTACCCTTTTACATAGAGATGAATGATTTATCAATGCACCCTATTAAGAAATGCCAGTCTTTATATAGCACTGAAGATGATGTTAAAATGGGTTTTGTTTTCCTCTTGATCAATATTTATGATGGCACCACTCGGAAAGACAGAAAAGATCTTTGTGTGTGAATGCCAAAAGCTCCTTGATGTGATTGTCTGTTGTGATATTTACCAGTACTTTGTAGGCCACAGTTAAGGGCAAATAGAACATTGAGACAGTGGAGATGTAGAAAACAATAAAAATAAAAAAAAGAGTCCTTTTAACTTATAAGAGTTTACACTCTAGTCACCTGTTTCTATTTAATAATGTCTGCAAGACTGATTATTTTGTAAAAATGCTTGTTTGAAAGAATAACCATTATGATACCTGTTGTTTGCTATTGTGGACTATTACTATGCTACTGTTGTTTCATGTTACCTCATACTATATATAGAAAAAGTAGGAGTGTCACGATTCTCTAAATACATTATTTGATTTGACTTTGGATTTTGTGGTCATGTTTTGATTCAGTTTTTGATTTAAACTTTTTTTTTCTCAGCACTGACAGTTATGCCATTGTTAGACTATCACATCAGGATTTGTGAAGATAAACAGATCATTGGGTTTTATGCCTGATAAGGGTATTTTTCAACAACAGTTGACTGTATCTGCAGGCTTTTTGCAGGTATAGGGCCAGGCAAGTTCAAATAATATTCACTAAAAATTAAGATTCCAGAGTTCAACAAAATAATAAACAACAAAAGATAGAAATTCAGTTTTTGACAATCTGTCCCGAGTAAAATCTGTCCCAAGCAAACCCTCTTCCCAAACAAATCGAAAAAGATCTCTGTAAAAGAAAATAAACCCAACATCTCTGTTGCTGTCAATTACCTCCGATACTTGTCACTTGATCGTCTTTGTGCACACAGAATACTTTGAAGTTACGTTTTGGTTTTTTTTTGTTGGGGTTTTTTTCCAAATGCACAACAGATGCAGGCAACTTGGCGGGAGTGGAGAGAAAAGAATACTATTGATCGAAATACAACCAATTTTGATGATCGAAATTAAAAGCTCATTTCGAACAATTTTCAATTTAGAATAGAAATCCTGACACCCCTAATACAAAGATGAATAAAACCAAGTACAAATATGGCTGGAAAGGGGCATCATTTGCCGTTTTCCGTTAGCACTAACAGGCCAGTCACATGTTTTTATGTGAACAGGACTCGTACTCAAACAAATGATATGTGGCCTAAAGTCCAACAGGCATTTTCGTGGTTTACAAGAGAGCTGTCAATAGACATAGACACAATAGACAGTTACTTTAAAAAATTAGCTCATTTATTGGCAGAGTTTTAAACCAAACAGAGCCCTCAGTTCAAAACAAAATATGGCACTCTTCATTGTCTTCATCTCAACTACTTGTTGGTGGTGTTTTTTGTTTGGCTGCCAGTTTCTAGTCAATTTTGTCTGGGTTGAAATCTGTAGTAAAAAAAAGTTTAAGATTCATGCGTTTCTACTGTTTCACAAAGAATTTGTCTTTACTGGCTATATAGTATACTAAAAATAAAAATATAATTTTTAATTTGTTATATGTGATGTTCTCGTAAACATTTTGATTCTTTTTAATTGCAAGTTGATGCAGAACACGTATCATTCAGCATGAATGATTTCCATGAATTAGTATGGCCATGTACTGTATAGATGATGGTTTACGAACAATAGATATTCAAACAGAACAAATTCAATTTAAAACCTGTCTTCACAGTCTGATTTATAAGAAACTCCGGTAAGTGCAGTGTTGTAAGCTGCATTCATTTCAAGGGATTTTGGAGTAGGAAGTTCATTGTAGTTCAAAATGCCATGCACATTTAATGGGTTACACATTCTCCCACTCATTTCCACTTAAAATATAACATGTGGCATGTGTTGGAAGCTTTCATCCAAATTGCCTTCAAGTAGAGGCTATACTTCTCAGTGACTGCAGAGGATATAAAACTCTTAAAACCCTTGGAGTTACTTTCCTCATTGAGCTATATAGGAGCCCAAGGACCACATTGTCAGCAGCAACAGAAAGTACCTCTTAATGACAGCACATTTTATACTCTTGGTGCTTTGGCTTTTTAAGAGACAGTTGTTTTTGCTTAGATCATCAAGATAAAATGTGTTTTATTTTTTGTTGCATATCTACAATTCTCTGGCACTACCAAGAAATAAGGAGCTTAGCAAATGAGCTAAGATATAATCTTGCTGGATAATATCTAGATCTTAATGGTCGGATGCAATCCAATTCTCCACTATATTTTATTATTAGATTTAATTTTCAACCTTTATTATGGAAAATGAGAGCTCAGCTATTGTGTGGAATGTTAATTAAGATGTAATCAACAGAGCTTGCCTATTAGCACATATTTTGCAAACTGTAACACCTTACATAAACTGTGTGTAACACATTCGTGGTGTTATGGTATAAAATACACAGTTTGGACACTTGCACAGGACGAGAGCTTCAGAGTTCAGAAGTTAATGGCCACAGTTTTATACAGAAGAGACTGACGGGCAGAGTTTCTCATTTCTAAACTGAGTTGAGCCTATTCCCTCCTGTCCACCCTCAGTCCTGTGAACACGTACAGGCCTGGTGCTCATTATTCAGCCTGCAAAGAGAAATCCTGTCATGCACTCAGAAAGATTCACTCTCACGTTCCAGCCCCTCGAGGTCTCTATAGATTTGCTCTGTTGTGTAGCTAGTTGGCAGTTTAGTTGGAGCAGAGGTCTTTAACAAAATTCTCCATTAATAACATATAAGGAAGGGCTTCATAACAACTAAATGTTATATTCTGGCTATAGTATTTGTTCATGTTATTCTTACATCCCACAGGGGCATTAAAATGAGAATGCCAAGTGCTAACAAATGGACCCACATTAGACCACAGATATTTGTATTTACCTCAGGCCCCCGATTTTGTCTGTACAGCAGATGGGAAGATACTGTACTAGTGATAGTGATGATAGTTTTTCTACATTATTTTATTGGATTAATGTATAACTAATTGAAATAGGCAAATGATACTTTAAAAGGGAAGTGATAAGTAACAATATCGTCTATGAATATGTCACCATACCTCATCATATATGTTAAATAACTAATGTGCTTTTCCACATTTTACATGGAATGAAAGATAATGCTAAATCAAAATATTTCAAACATGTTAGTGCTCTCTCTGTGATGTTAATGAAATTTGAATACATGCTGTAAGGTAATAAGTTAAGTATTCAAAAATACAAAGAAAACGTTTTGCCACTTGTTCAACACAAGACATGCTCTGAATCCTAACTTGTCCATTGCAGTCAAGAGCACTTCAATGTCCTTGTGAATTGAAAACAGATGAAAAAGAAAACTTGGGGATGTAAGATTTCCATCTTGCCTAAATGATTGATGGGTTCACTGGAGGTTTGCATGGTGTCACATTTCCATCTTTCAGACACCTGTCAAATCTAGTTGTCATACAAGAGCAATACTGTTACTGAGCACATAGTAAGACGTTCTGCCTCTGCATGTGCAAGACATCTATCATAAGGATCTATAGGACAATCCATGAATAAACAGGAGTGGATGACATGGCTTGAACAAAATCTCTCTGGCTATTGTAATAGCATGATGTGAATCTCTAAAAACAGATCCAATGTGTAGGTCGTATTGTGCTACAATAAGTGTATGTAAAATTGTATACAAGTATCAAAAGGGCAGTGATTCACATGTAGAGCAGAACCAACATTAAATACCCATTATGGTGTGTCAACTATCAATTGCAGATGAAGCATTTCTGGGAGCTGTAGGTCATTCATGATGCTTGTAGTTTAAAAAAAATTTGAAAATGTCCATAACTATTTCCAAAAGAATTAATAAATTGATAAAGCATTAGGCGAGAGTCAAAATTGTAAAATGTAATTAAAAATGTATTTTTAATGACTTTTCACAGAGAAAATAGAATATAGAGAGGGCTACATCAAGGCTTCTTTTATAAAATGGTACTAGGCTGAAGGCACATGGAAATTTTGTTATTATTACAGATTCATATATGTATATATACATTTATCTTCCTCAATAGTAATGTTATTTTTCAAGAAAAACATTTGTTTTTTGTCAATAGTGAATTGCATTATTGCAGTCCACACTCTATACTGAGTGTAAATACTTCTTGTTCTTTTTTACACCATACTCTTAATCCCGTTCTTCTGTCGTCACAGCCCAGTGCCAACAATCACATGGAGGAAGATAAATGGCAACATCCCCAAAAAAGCAAGGCTTCGGAAGTCCCAGGCGGTGCTGGAAATTCCCAACATTCAGCTGGAGGACTCTGGAACTTATGAATGCAAAGCTGAGAATCCCAGAGGAGGCACTGCTGTCAAAGGACATCTGCAGGTCTACAGTGAGTCTGAGCATGCTCTCATTCTCATTCATTCTTAATTTACAGCCATCAAACATTCTACAAGAGCACAAGCTGATGTGTTGCATTCCCGGAGTATTGGTCTAAACATAGAAGTCTAAATACCGATTCAACTTTTTTTAATAAACTGTTTTGTTTTGCACAGTTTCCAATGATTTTTCATTATATAATCTACAGTATTCTCAAATTAAAGGCTGGGGACCTGTCCTGGGGTCTCATTTATAAAACAGTGCATAGGATTTATACTAAAATATTCTTATAATTATATGTGCGCACAAAAGCTGAAATGGAGTGCGCAAAAAAATATTCCGATTTATAGAACCGTGTGCACGTACAACAGTGCACAATTTCCTTTTATAAATCCTAAATCAACTTGGAAAACATTTAACCACAAATGGCCAATGCAAAGCACTTCATGAATGTTAATTAAAAACATAGAAATGTTTTTTTATGGTGAATTAAGCAAAAACTGAGAGGTTGTGTTTGCTGACACAGAAATCATGGTGCTTTTAGGTGAGGTGGCGGTTTGGACTTTTTGAATTCTTCCATTAACGTAGTCCTCTAGCAGTGTGAGTCGTATGAGTGTCACCACAATATTTATATGTTTACAGCTATCAGACTAACTTCTCCACACCTTGCCAAAATGGCCGCGACAGTCTTATTATTAGTTAGTTACCGTACAGCCCGGCCCTCTCCTCTGCACCCCAGGGGTGGGAATATGATTGTGAGACAGCACTGATGAAATATTAAGACTTTCATTTAAGAAACTTTTCTAACTAATGTGTACAAGTGAGTGTGCTAAATTACTACCTGATCATATAAGGGTGCCTGTCCCCCATTTCTCTCTGTCTGTGCCATGTGCACAGGACCAAGATAATGGACTGCCTCAGCCTTGGTGGGACACATTTCCAAGGCCCTGCACTTCTTGGCAACCTCCATTCTGTTGACATCACAAGGAGAATAGGGAGCCTAATTTGTAGCAGCCTCACGCTAAATGTAATTTACACAGGTCAGCTGGTAGTTTGAACTTTCATTGTGAGGGAGACCTTCCTGACCAAATCAAATTCAATCAAACCACACAAAAAAGTATTCTGAAGGTGCCGTATGCAAAGAATAGCAAAGAACGTGCTTGGCATGTTACTGTAGGAGAAGCAACTTATTGGTGGGTGCTCAAGAAATTCACCAATATGCAATGTGTATTGTTTGGGTCTGGTAAGATGTGTCATAGTACTATTCTGGATTTAAAAAAATGTTATCACTCTTTTTATCAAGATAAAGTAAAACATGATAGGCCAATGTAGCAGATTTGTCAGTGGGGATGTCAGGACCAGTATTCCTTCTGAGCTCTGTGCATTTACAGCTTTATATATCTACTGATTTGTACTAATTTGTCACATTGACCATGTGATAATATCATTTCATTATCATTAATTGCTGGTTTCATGTATTATTTTAATATTTCATACAAAACTTTTTTTTAAATTAAATGCATAGTAATAAAAGTTGGTATTTATGTCATTGATGTCACCATGTGCATTTATAAAGGGTCTCATTTGAGCATAAAAAAAGAGCAAAGAATACAGGTAAAGATTAAGATTAAAGACCCCCTCCACTCATAATTGTTTTTTTTATGTTTAAATCCCCTAAAATGTCTGACTTGGACTATATTGTCACATTCCTCAACTGAAGGGGGAGATGTCTGTGCACTTCGTAAAAATATGAGACTCAAACGTACACCGGGCGAGCTAGATTTGGTACGTCACAAATACTAAAGCCATTCGCTGTATTTTTTTACAAATACTATTACTGCCAATGAGCCAGTTTCCAGGCAAACTTTGTTGGCTATCAAGATGTGAACACGCTGTAACATCGTAACAGATATTATTGTATGTTTCACAACCACTAACGATGTGTCAGCCACTGCCAGTTACAAGCTAACAA
>JBBPCS010000023.1:8577371-8598028 GCA_037974645.1 Hollardia meadi
GTGTAATTGTTCATCTGTTAAGTTGTTGGGGTTTTTTTTTGGGGGGGGTGGGGGTTATTATACCACAAATGTAATATGAAAATGAAAAATTATCTTTGTGGTCATTGTTGTTTGTTTATTTACTTATACACCCGTCAATGGGTTCGAGTCAGCTCATTAGAAAATATCACGGGTTTGGGCAGAGCGGGTCAAAATGTGTCAAAGCAGCGCTCTGAGTGAGTTATAAATAACTTACAGAAACATTGCGCGCAATATAGTGTGTTCATTAACAAGTCCACCTTTTACCTTCTCTTCCACTTTCTCTGTCATTCTCTCTCTCTCTCTCTCTCTCTCTCTCTCTCTCAAACATGCACAGAGCTTTATCATTCCTTGTCAGTTGACAGAATTGTTTTGAGGCACGGAAATATCTTGTTTAAATAGATTTTTTCTTTTTTGCATAAGCAAAACGCCTCTTGTAATGAGGATTTCTCTGCAGCAGGTTTATCTGTTTCAGTAGCCTACCTGTTCAGCACCACAGACAGCGCACGACCCTGACAGGCTGAAAAGTCGTCTTTTCTCACTCTCTTAAGAACATTCAGTTCAAGTTCGGGTAGGGTGGGTGCGGGTCTTAAAAACCCCGCCAAGTATATTGATTTATAATAATAATTATAATAACTTAAAGTCCCCCTCCACTCAAAAATGTGTTTTTCTTCTTGTTCCTACAGTTGAATATTTGAGCTTCACTCTGCAGAATGATGTGCAGAGTCTGACACTCGAAGGCTGCTTTCACATTCATCTGCTATGATGATTTGTGACATCACAAATATTTTAGAAGCCAGTTGTGGTCCAATATTCAAGTTACACAAGTGTGATGTGGAAACTCGAAGCCTCCAGTGCACATACACTGAGAATGGACTGTTTTGTGAAGTAGGAGACATCTTGTGTCCTGCTGTTAAACTTTTGGGATGACATACATATTTCTTTGATTATGGAATTTTTAACGAGGGAGAAGGCTTAGATGTCATTTTAAGGATTTTAACAAGATAATTTAACTTTTTTTGTGTAAATACTATATCAGACACATTATTATTCAAAGAAAAGTATTTTATATACATCTATAACATGTGTTGAAGGAATCTTTCATGATTGGATTTTGTTATCATTTATTTACATTAAAAATTGACAACTTAATTGTGATAATAATCACAATTATTATTGTTGATATTATTATTTGTTCTTTTAATGATAATTTCTTCCTTATATACACACGCATACAAAATCACACACAGAGCAAGTTTTAATGGTACTGTGCTACTCTTTCCTTGTTTTATTTTATGAAATGTATTTATTTTGTTTCATTTATTCTTGAAGCTTTGGCAATATTGTTGTAACATTTGTGCCAATAAAGCAAATTTGAATTGAATTGAATTAATGAATATAATCTAATCTGCAGCTTATACAGGTTGCTAACTTATCTTCAACAGCCAATGACATTTTCTTCCCACATATTCTTGTCCTTTAGATTCTTGCCTATTTTGACTGATCAAGTGTATACAAATGAGCAATAAATCCAATTCCAGATTTCTTCAAGAAAACATTTTACTGCAAAAACATACTGAGCAAAAACACTGTCATGATGTCATGACAAGACTACCTCAGTAGAGACTACTATATCCCAGGGGGCTGGTTAAAAAGTCAAGCAGAACCAGACAGGCAAGACCACGGAGAACCACAAGAAGTCCAAACAGTTGAAACTCTTGTCCCAGAGGAGGCTGAAGCTCCACTTGCTGCTGAACCAATGAAGATGAATGAACAAACGACTATGGGTGCAAAATCCAGGCGAGGAGGGCGTAAAGCAAAACAAGACACTGAGAGTAACCCCTGTCGAATCCACTGAGATCCAAGGGGTACCTGTTGTTAGCACCACAGACAAACCCAAACAGGGTAGGACAGTAAAACAAGTTTCTAAAGAGGTTAATATACAGTAAAACAATGCAAAGTACAAGAAGTAAGTAACAACTGGATATTATTTATTCTCAGTAAACACTATTATTTAAATAAAAGATGTCTGCGCATCATAAGCCAACATAAAAACATCTCAAAACTTATGAAAATTAAAGGCTTAACGATTAATGACTAACAGAAAATGACTCTAACAGAAAATTTCAAAGACAAAATAAAAGGATAAATAACACCTCCAAAAACACTTTACTTCCAAAAAAAGTCTTCCACTTTGTAGCGCCCTAAAGTGAGGTGTGTTAGAGTCATCCACCCTCTCATCCACCTATTATTGTTGGAGAAAAGTTGTTTGATTTGTTGTGCCAGAGAAGGTAGAAGGTGGACTTGTTAATGAACACACTATATTGCGCGGAAGTTCTGTAAGTTATTTATAACTTACTCAGAGCGCTGCTTTCACACGTTTTAACCCGTGATATTTTCTAATGAGCTGACTCGAACCCATTGGCAGGTGTATAAGTAAATAAAAAAAAACAATGACCACAAAGATCATTTTTCATTTTCATATTACATTTGTGGTAAGTTATTAACATTTTGAAAGCTGAAGATTTTCACCTTCCCACAAACGTAACAAATGTAATAGCTATTACATTTGCAGGAAATTACGTATTACGTTTGTAGTAGGCAACTGCTATTACGTTTGTGGGAAATTTATTACGTTTGTGGGATTATTACATTAAAAGCTGCAGATTTGTATTACGTTTGTGGTTTATTACGTTTGTGGACTGTTATTACGTTTGCGGGTGTAACAGACCTCCATTAAAAAACAATCATTCATATCAAAGACTATTGTTTTGAATTGCACCTGTGAAATTGTATCTCCTAAATGAAAACGCAAATAGAGACTGACCCACACTGGTTTTGAAAGGTAATAAGGGTTGAAACAAAGTCAGCAATCATTTTGAATAAGAAATAAGAAGCAATATAATGAATGAGAAAATCATCCTGAAATGGAAACCGTGAATATTTCTGTTTCTTAACGTGCATTATTGTTTCTATAGACATGTACTACTGTCATCTTTAAGGTTTGCCTGTCTGTTTGGCTTCACTGACAGTCATCAGTAGTAGGTCAACGGATAGGTTCTCCCAACAAACATACACAAACAAACTGTCAACATCAATTAAAATTAATATAATATCAATTCAATATTAATATCACACATTATCCCTGTTAAGTTTAGTTGAAATGGGTAACATACCCTTTTTGATGTATCCCCTTCAAGATGCATCATTTGTATCCAAACAGTTTGAGGCTTGTTATTTTTTGTTTGTTTGTTTGCTTATTTTACTTGTTTCAACAAGATTAATTTCATTTTATATTTTTTACAACACAACATTTTACATTTCCCCTCTCCATAATATTAAAAAAAAAAAAATCATTAGTGTCTAAACCATAAAACAAAGTTGAAAACAAATTTGCTAGAGCGTAGGGAGTCTTGTTTATGTCACTATTCCTTTATCAACAGTAGATATTAAAATCACATCTGTCCTCTGCTACTACCCATGCTCCCATGCTCTAGAGAGAAAGTATTTGCAGTGACAATCCTAAAGGCCTAACAGATTCCTGACTAAAGCATGGTTTGTAATTTTAATCAGGTTTTGTGCTAAACGGCTGCCTGTAGACCTTGAATTATTCCCAGTCTTGCCTTAGGCATTCTCATTCCAGCAAGTCGTTGAAGAATGTAGCACTGAGCGAGCACCTGAATTAAACAGAAATCTCTCAAGCCACATGAGCTTCGACAAGATGCAGAGGAATCACACTTTTTATGTGTCAAGCACATTTAGGTTTACTTAACGCCTAACTTTTTCTTATTTGTTTATTTTCTCCCCCATTTGCAGCAGTCTTCAACAGTGGATCTGATGATTAGGAATATCTTGTTGAAACATGCTGGGAAGTATGGTTGCCGGGCCCAGACCAGTGCTGACACTGTATTTGCAGAAGCGGAACTTCTTGTTCGAGGTGAGTTTGTTGTCTGTCAGTGCACCGGTGCACTGGGACACCTTGTGTACTCTTCAACTACCCTGAAACAGAACTCACGTTATTCTCATACTGAATTATTCATGGCAAGTTTAGACCAGCAGACATGAAGACTTTGACAATTTTTATTTTATTTGGTGATTTAAAGCAGTGAAATACTGTTGTACTGTGTACTGAAATACTGTTAAATAATGTAAACGTTTTCCCTGAATGTAAGAAATTAGCCCGCAGTTTGTTACAAGTGCTACTTATTTGGGAAGTTGGCTTTATACATCAGACATTAAACATTTGCTGCCTGTAGAGACAATTGAAGACTTAATTATTTCCACATTTTTACCTCCTTTTGACCATCTTGACTATTTTTTTTTTATGGTCACTGTATGGCTGAGCAGAAGGTCTGTCTGCATGAACAACTTTAATATGAGCTGTTAAACAGATTGGTTTAAACGTCTAGTAATCAGATTCTATGCTTGCTTGATTGTTGCTGATAATCCACATTCCCTGGCCTGTTTTTAAATGTCTTCTGAAGAAAAAAAAATATATATATATGTTTTGAGGATGTGACTTCTCATACCGTTTCTTTTGAGAGGACATGACAAGAAAATTTAAAAAGACCAACCAAAATTAAGTTTTGTTTAATGATTGTGTTGACTTTACATTTGTCATTTTTAGGGTATTTTTTGTGTAATTTGATGTTTCTTAATCACAAAAACTATTTATATTAATATACTGTGATATCACCCATCTCCAATATAGTACTTGATGTCATTTTACATTAAGCACCAATACAGGGGAGGATTTACGCCATGGTGTTCAGCCCATTAAGAAGAGGTTGCTGTTCCTATCATGACATAAAATGCATCTTAATGTCCTGAAATGCAAATGCACCTCTCAGTGCAACCTTCTCATGGGCACTTTTTGGGGACACAGTACATTGGTTTTCATTGAGTGTACCAGCTGCCAGCTTTTCATTTACAGCTGTTCCCCCCCGAGTCCATAGACGTTTGCTGCACTTGCATTACATTCACTTCTGAACACTGAGGTAAACATATGTTCAGCTGCAATACAACACAGGAAGGTCTACCACACAGTTATGCTCAGCAGAACTGGCAAACTGCCTTCAACCCCCCCCCCCAAAAAAATTAACAAAAGCTTTAATATCCCTTAATCAGCACGAAATCCTTGGCAGCAGATCTGTCAACCCAAATCCCGATTCAGTTCAGTGTGTCATGTTCTTGCCTGTTGTTTGTTTGTGCAAAGCTTAAAACAGAGAACCGATGGTGTCACCATATGCATATAGCAACACATCATTATTGAAGCACTCATTAGTGCATCTAAAAGCAACAATGCATGATGAACTCATGTGGACCAGCTTAGTGTTCATACAAACGGCAGCAGAGATTCATTTTGTTCTTTCCCCTTGTGTCTTGACATTTCTGAAGCATTGGTGACTCAGCTGTTGAAACCAATAATTTAATCTCTCTCTCACTCTGTCAACGTCTGTCCACCAGGTCCTCCTGGACCGCCTGGAGTGGTGATAGTGGAGGAGATCACAGATACCACAGCCACCTTGTCCTGGACTCGTGGCCTGGACAACCACAGCCCTATCAGCACCTATAATTTACAGGCCCGCAGCCCATTTTCATTAGGCTGGCAAACTGTCAAAACAGGTAATCAATACGGAGCAAATTGCAGCATCTAGAGCTGTGAGATTAATGCGGGGCGTACACAAAGTCCTTAATCCTGCCCAAAGTCATGTACGGAGACTGTGAATCAGCTCAACGAAAAAGCAAGGTTACTGATTTCAATGAGCATAATTACTTTTGTATATTAACCCAATCAGCCTTTCAAATCTAGTCCAGAAAGTAATGGATCAAGTGGTTTACACTGTTGCTCTGGTCCACACTCTGAAATAAAGTTTTCTTTCCAGCTGTCGTTTTATTGTCTGAACATGCAAAAGAACTTAGCAAAATGTAATTTGAGCCCATATCAAATGTCAGTGCTTTGAAGTTTACTCAGGTATCATATCAGCGGTGAGTGGGGGAATTAACCTTTTGGGCTTGAATTAAAAGACTTATCCACGTCCATTTAGTGTAAATGCACTTTCGCCGTTTAAAAAATGAATCTGCTTCTTTTTTTTCTGAACCTTGACAGAAAAACCATCAATTACTTAGCATTAAAGGATGAAGGATTGCTGAGCATGTGTAATCTGTCTTAATATGCCGTGTGATAATAATAGCTAATAATAGCAGAATGTAAGGTGTGATAATCATTCATCGCCAGATAAATAAATCATACTTGTGTATACACTCCTCTCACATCACGTCTGTTTAACCACATTTAATTTGATAAAGAACAATTAGGACTACTGTGATGGATTGTCAGTGTTGAACTTGTTAGATTAGCAAAAAAAAGGGGCTCAGGCTTTTAGCTCCCACTCCTTGCAAACTCAGTTATCAGCTCATGTTTGAAGAGCAGCTTGCTTGACAGAGTGGTCTCATTGTGAGCTGCTTCGGATGATTAAAATGTAAGCTCTGCTGCTTCGCTGAATGTTTCCTTAGTTAGCAGCACACCGAGACCTCTGCTTCATTTGTGACATGGGTATGCTTTCAGTCAATGTTTGTTTGTTGCAGGATCAATATTGACAAAGCTCGATCATGGCAGCCTTGAAGAAACTACATTAGCAGCGTTACCTGCTTGTAATTTTGTCCGAAATACGGTCATAGCACTTCAGTTCCAGGATCTGTTTTATAATTACTTACCTTCATAAGTCTTCTATAGATCCTGAAAATTGATTCAAATCTGCATCTTTCTTTGTGATTAGTTGTACTTCCAAAAGTGTACTAGAGCTGCTAGTAAGCTTTTGTTCAGACATCAAAACCACAAATACAGATTTCAAGTAAATTGCTTATTGTCACCACCTGGTGTAAAAACGTGTAAAAAAAATTTAAAAAATACTAAGTCACGGCAAGGGAAGGTGTAATACTGTGCAGTCCATAAGAGCTAAGACAATGTTTTTTGTTTTTTGGCTCTGTACTCCAGCATACTGGATTTAGAAATGAGACAATGGCTATGGGGCTAAAGTGTTAAGTCACAGATTTTATGCGCAGGCGTAAGGATTATAGGAATTATCCCCCAATTTTAGGGAACAGAAAGAGACCGGACACGTTGTTACCGTCGTGAAGTCATCATATACAGGTGTTATATCTGTAGGCTACAGAAGTCAGCAGACACCTGGTATCTTCCCTGGTGATGCTCTGTCAGACATCTTCACTTCTTGCTTGTCTTAAGCAGTGAAACACCTGCTCAGTTGGTAGATTAAGGTCAGGTGACTCATTTGGCCACTACAGATCTTCTGCATAAATGTTTAGCCATAAAAAAAAAAAACCTCCTTAAATGCTTTGTCTGTATGTTGAGCATCATTTTCCTGTATTGTTCTATCGGAAGACTTTGTATTGAAAGGTCCTACACTCTTCACTCAATGTGCATCTGATCACTCTCAAACACCCCTAAAGCTGAATATAAGCACTTAAGTCACTGTATGTTTTACATACTGTACATATGTGGTGCTTGTCCTGATTAGGAACACTCTTGTCTGCAGACCCAGACCCCGTGACGGGGGACATGGAATCAGCCATGGCTGTGGAACTCAATCCCTGGGTGGAATATGAGTTCAGGGTGGTGGCCAGTAATGCAATTGGGACCGGAGATCCCAGCGCACCATCGAGAGGAGTTCGGACTAAAGAAGCAGGTAAATCCTCAGAGTCGTTAATGCTGGATATACACTACATTCAAGTCACATTTTGACATACAGTACATAATCACCCGGTCCAGGAACTTTTTATATAATATATTGAGTGCAAATTCCAGCTGATGAATTATTGTAGCTAGAGAGCTTACAGTGGCTGGTGCTCCCACACGCCACTTCATGACCATGTTATATTCCCATTGTTAATACACTCGATTTTAATTGAGCAAGAAGTTGAAAATAAGCTGCTTACATGAATTTCAACAAGTTTAGTGTTTCTGCCAAAGCAGCCAGTCCCTTAATGCCCCAAGGCAAAGACACAGCAGAATACACGATTTATGGTGGGCTGAAATTTACTGAGACAGGCTGCATGAAGCGTGCCGCTTCACCAACTGCTCATTTCTCATCTATAAATGTAATAATTACAAAGGTCATTGGTCATATGAAAGGGGCTTATTTAATCTGTCCTATCTCTTCAGCATAATTAA
Source organism: Hollardia meadi (assembly GCA_037974645.1). NCBI lineage: Eukaryota > Metazoa > Chordata > Actinopteri > Tetraodontiformes > Triacanthodidae > Hollardia > Hollardia meadi. Next base: position 8,585,581 of record JBBPCS010000023.1, read on the forward strand.
CACACTAATTACTGTATCTACACACAGCTGTGGTAATTTACCCATCCTCAAAGTTATAATAAAAGATCCAAATGTCAACAAAAGGGTACAAAATTCAAGAGACAACACTGGAACATACTATCACTCTAAATTTGATTGACAGCTATTTTAATGCAGGAGCAAACAGTAAAAGATTAAAAACTGAATTTTCAATGTTTTCCGATGCTTTTAAAGGTTTGTTTACTGCAGTCAAACACATCATTAAAACAGCGTTTTATTTTCAGTAATTACAAACTGACATTTATAATCGTTATTACAAAGTTATTGTTTTATTTAATTTGTAAATTAGAAATAAATTTAAAATAAACCTAGCTCAAATTTATGGGCTTTTAAGAACACTACAAGTTTGTAGTGATGTGTTGAGTTTGGAGTGTTTGCTCAGTGATGCAGTGTTAACCTTTCTGTTTCAAACAGTTCCATCAGTGGCACCAGCAAACGTGAGTGGAGGGAATGGCCGCAGGCATGAACTGGTCATCTTGTGGGAGGTAGGTCCTCGGCCAAACCACTTCTGTAGGACAAGCATTACAACATATGTGCAAAAACACAAATATCACAGTGGGTCCAATGCTTCAGTTAGGCAAACTCTTTTGTTGAATAAATAGGAATTAATGGACTTTTATTTAGTGTACTTTGTACTTGTAAATAATCTTTGCAGTTTCCTTTTGTTTCTTGAAATGTCAATGTTATGACATTCAAGCTGTGGAATGTTTACCAAACACCTCTGTAAGGATATTATAATGGTATATATCTAATTAATAATTACGTACATGCTTTTTCAAAGAGGGCTTTAATGTCAGTGAAACTGAAGTTGCTCACATTACAAAACATTCTCTTCACTGACTTACTTCCTCACGCTCTGATTCTCTTCTGGAAGTTTTTTCATTTTAGGCGACCAAATGAATGAAATTAAGGAGTTTGATGTTGAAAACATTTGGGATAATGTAAGTTTTCAACTCAATGGAATATATAACAAAGGTCCAGTCGTTTTTTTCAACATTTTAAAGCAGAAATGTTAAATATTATATGTTTAAGAGTTCATTGTAGTTACCAGCATAATTTCAATATTTTGAATATGAAACTTATTACATTAATTACAACAATTTACAAATTACATTTGTACTTAAAATACAAAACACGATGTAAGTCCAGTCAATAGGATGGATCGACAATTTGAGTTCTAAAAATGCTGGTTTAGACTAAAAACAGTCTTGAATGGCATAACAGTTAGTTAGTTAAAAGTTAAAAGCTCTGTTTTCCAATAAAGTAAATGTTGCATCATGCAATCAGAACCATCTTAAACACAATTTTATTGAAATTGTTGTATTTTATATGTATTTTACCCCAAATAAAGATGTTTTTAGTTTTCAGAGACGTTCAATAGTTAGTTGGTCTCAAGTTACTCAAGATAATAAGAAAGACAAGAAGAGTTTTTCTACTTTATGTCAGAAGATATACTAATGTTTAAAGGTGCTAATAATGTGCAAGCAATGCAAATTGACATTAACTTGCATACGGTATTGAAAAACTTGCACATAAAAGCACAAAATGATGATTAGCCTATTTTTAAAACTATTAGGTGATATGATTAAAGAAACCTTTGTAAGTATTCATTATTTAATGTGAGAAAGTATGTCTCACCAAGATTGCAAATGTGATATTAAATCCGTATGTTAATCAAGGGAATTTATCATCACACACCCGCTGCTAAGAATATTTCAGAACCTGCAGGTTGAATCATGCTGTAACCCAAGAAATGAACAAACAAACCCACTAAAACAAGGTTTGCTTGAAACATCCATACTGAAATTACAGCTTTGCCAAAGCTCTCTTGGGAATTCAAGCAATAAATCCTGCATGTAAATATGACTTAATAATCATGTAGAGGCTGCTACTGCATATACCAGTCATTAAAAACCTTCAGTTTTTGTTGCCTGGGAATACTTGTCAGACATTATTAAGGGGGATAAAGCATGGTTGATGGACGACGCTAGTCCTTGTGGTTCCTAAGCTTGAAGGAAACGGTCTAATGATTTTAAGATATACAGAGGATTGAATTACTTTACAGTTGGTTGCATTCACTTGAGGTGAAATATGACAAGTAGCTCCAGTTTCACTCAGCGTGTGCAGGGGACCTGTGTTTGCTTGCTGTGCTATTCCCAGAACCATCAAAGTGGGATGTAATTAAAACATAGAGGAAAGTTTCGGCAGCTCAAGTGAGAAAATGAGAAGAGTCTGGAGATGTTCTCAAAATGTAGGAAGATGGATGCACTGAGGAATTTGCTGGCGTATTTAAAGAACAGAGTTGAGCTTGTACTCGTACTTGAAAAAATCTTTTATATTTCCATTTCTATACTCAGTGTTCTTTCTGATGGAAATCCCGGGAAGTGATTCATTTTGGGCAGTGAACACTTTATTTTGATTGGGCAGAAGAAGAGTTAAAGCTTGAGCTTCAGCAGAAACATTATTGATTACATTGATCTTAGTCTCTTTTTTTTAGAGTTTAATGAAAAACTAATTAATAAACTCAAATTGTATTTATTGCCTGACAAATTATTTGCATCAAATTTCCAAACAAACATTGACAGGTGTTCTTGACTGTGATGGGTTTTTTTCTTTTGATTTCTGTGCTTATCACAGCTGTAAAATACGGTTTCTTCTCACTAACGTCTTGTGTCAACACCAAATAAACCCCTAAAACAAACAGTGTGAAGCTACAAAAAAAAGAAAAAAAAGGCAGCACACACTAAGTTGTTTAATATTTTGACACCACCACTTTAGCAGCACAGCTGTAGGGACAAAGGTAAAATTATACCAGTTGTGGATACACTGAACTTCCAGGCAGCCGTGAACCTTTTGATAAAAAGAGGTGATAAAGATACACATTATACCCAGTGGGAAAACACAAAGGTGGATGTTGTAGTATCTTGTGGGCTGTGAGGGAAGCTCAGGTGAGTGCCCATCATTAGGGCAAAGTGACTTTCTTTTTTCCAAGAGAAGACATTGTTGAGCTATCTGCCTATTGACAATTGACAGATTAATAATCGTTGGATACATTTTACAGTCATATATCTCAAGCACATGTGCATGGTGTTGCCATTGTCTGTCATTGGCTCTCCTGATTGTAAGATTTAAAGAGTCCATGTGTTGTAATTTGTGCAGATTGTCATTACAAGCAGGACAAAAACACCAACTTTATAACTACCAATAGCACAACCCCAGGATCATGGCTCATTGTATTTTAAACAGGGTACCACTGCTGGGAAGAGTCTGAGTGCATAATTTGTTCACAATTAAAGAATCTGCTGACAAAGCTTAAAGAAGGCCAGCTGGGCAATGTATTACACGGAGCTAGCATCAGCCAGGTGAGCGATTAAGATGTTGTGAATTTTAAATTTGGTCCCACTAGAGAGGCGCAATGATCACTTGCCTTGAATTGCAGTGCCGTTTCCGATAAATTCACAGTCGTTTATGAATACATGTTTGTCATGTCAATCTTGACAATAGTGGTACAAAATGTAATAAATCTCACACCAAGCAAAGAGGATATTAGTCCGAACTGTCCAAGTGGACAGCTTGGCGCTTAGCCAGATTTAGGGCACAGCATGTGCAGAATAACTATGAGCAAAGCTGAGAATTTGCAATTGAGATCAGTTGAAGGATATATTAACAGGGGAACAGTGAACAGATGTGGAAGCAACTGACAGTTATTCTTGTAGTTATTAAGTATGGAAGCCCAACTGCCACTGGGAAGATAACCTTCACATGAGGAGAAGTGCCCCTCAGTGGCACATTATGGGGGATAATGTCTGATCCAGATGGGATGGTGTTTTGTAGTCGACCATTTCCTATTTATAACTGCAGAATGTCATTAGAGTAGCTAGTATAACACAATGACAACCTCCTTGCAAATAATTAGGCCTACAGGACCCCATATTGGAAGAACAATCACCTAAAGTTGCTCAAAACCTTGATTGGTGCCTGTTTATAAATTAAACCCTAATAAAGAGTCCTTTCAAGCCATGTACAAATTTAATTAATTGCAAAAAACATTTCTTAATGAAAACAATGTCTTACCCAAACTAAAAGGATTCTCTTGATGAGACTCTGCATATTGGAAGCCTTTCAGTTGCAAACGACCATGATTGAAACAATTTTAAGTGCCTTAGCATAAAATTAAATATGAACATTATTTAGTCTGCTCATGTATTTTGTTTTGTTTTTCAGACATTTTTGCAGTCTGATAAGTTCACTTCTGAAGTATACAGTGGACAATAGTGATCACAGAACAATGCTGACACCCTCCACTTTGTACAGTGTCCTCCTTTTGGTGCTTGGCATATTAAGTCATTTTAGCTCTTCCCTACTTCTTCTCATTTCCGCTAAATGCTTTTGGAAATAAATAAGTCTGTGGTCTGTGATCAATTGAGATGGATATTAAAGGAGACAGAGCAGGAATGTTAGCCCTTTCTGCCAGTTGAGGCTTGTGAGCGCAAGGCAGTTCTGCCTCTCCAATCATCTGTGGCGGGTTGTCAGAGCCTGAATGGCCATGGTGGGCAGGGTTATTAAGCAGGATGAATGACTAAATAGTCTCTACAGCTTCATTCAGCCGTCTCATTAGAGTCGACAGTGAGAGACTGCCTTTTCTTGGGGAGCCATTGGGAGGGCCATTAGTGTTGAACCCACAGTCACCGTCACTGAGCCCAGCAGGCCCCATAGTTTCATCCACAAGACTTACCTCAGTTCTATCAGCCCTCTCACTGTATCCACACTTATCTATGACTATCTCAATTTCCAAACACGTGTTTCTGGAGTTAATCTTACTAATTGGTTCACGCTTTTTTATTTAAACACCCATATTCCCTGGCATTTCTTCAAAAGCATTGCCAGCTTCAATAATAACTTTGACGGAAGGTAATTCATTTTCACTGATCATCCCTGTAATTAGGCAGTCATGGTGATTGGTCGGTGAATGAGATGTGAACTCCATCTCCATCCACAACCAATCCTTCTGTAGAATATATGGCTGATTTGGGTAATGCCTTCAGGCGGCAGTATTGTTTTGAAGCCTAAGCAAATCAAAACATTACAGCACAAGCAGGGTTTTTTTATGCCAAGAAGAGGCGTACAGGTGTTTGTCATTTATTAAATTTAGCCAAAGATTTAATCCCTGCAGCTCACATTTGAATTAAATTCTATTCCACTTAATAAATTGGCATTTGATTTGATTAAGCACAGAGCAGCTAGACAGTTCCTGGCTTTACTACTTCAGGAAAACCACAGACAAGTATTGAAACCAGCACACAAACCTGTGTTCTAAAATCCTCCTGTCAAACATGGAAAGATAAGCAGCTACATGATTGAGCAACTGAGCCAGATATGGTTTGTTTCCATTACTCAAGACTGACTGCATCTTTATTAACACTGGCAGACAGTAAATTGTAAATTACAGCTGGTTATTTGGGACTTCCATGGAAGGAAAAAGTTGTGTTTTGTTAAAACACAGCTGAGAAAATGAGGAAAAAAATTAGAAAATGCAAATAATGCACCTTTAGTCACGGAGCTAAAGTGTTGGTAAACGAGTTTGCTCTTAATCTCATTGAAAGCATGGATGATTGTTATTGTTATTCTCTTTCCAATGTTTTCAGCCTGTATCTGAGGAGTTCCAAAACGGTGAGGGCTTTGGGTACATCGTTGCATTTCGTGCCAACGGAACCCGAGGCTGGAAGGAGAAGATGGTGACTTCAGCAGACTCTACGATGTATAAATACAGAGACGAGACTTTCCCTCCCCTTACTCCATTTGAAGTGAAGGTCGGAGTGTATAACAATAAGGGCGATGGGCCATTCAGCAAAGTTGTCATCATCCACTCTGCCGAGGGGGGTGAGTTAGTGTTTGTGGTCGCAGGGATTTAAGCAGTACAAAGGGAATAGTTTTGGGCATTTTGCGATTGTCACCATTTTCCTGTTGCCTTTTTCACAGAGCCGAAGGAGGCACCTTCTGATGTGAAAGCTCACAGCATTTCTTCATCAGAAATAAGGGTCACTTGGAAACCACCCAGTCCTGGCCCTGGAACACCAAAAGGATATGAGGTGCTTGTTAATTGTTTGTACATGCACGTTGGTGTGCACATTTGCACGTTTACATACAGTATCTGACGTTTTGCAGTAAGGATGCATACCTTTGTGCATGAGTTAAATTTTCATGAGTTGAGTTTATTTTTTTCAAAGTCATTCATTTCTGTTACCAGGTCAGCTACTGGAAAGACATGGAGCAGGAAGAGTCGGGCAAAAAACACAGAACAGTGAAAAACGAAACATCCATGGTCTTGACAGGACTAGAGGGCAACAGTCTGTATCTCATCACAGTAAAAGGCTTCAACAGCATCGGCCAGGGTCCTGCCACTGCTGCTGTCACTGCCAGGACCAGGAAAGCCCGTGAGTGCAGCACTGACACTAATCATGTAACACTATGTATGGAATAGAGGCTACCTGTTAAGTTCACCCTAAACCCACTCATAAAAAGTGTAGTAATTGACCTAGTTGGTTCAAAGGCTGTTCAAAAGTCTGCTTGAATTTTCGCCCAGAGAGTTGCATTCTGTCCTTTAGCTCCTGCTCAGCCTCCAACCAACCTCATGTGGATTCAAGAGGGCAACAACGTATCTCTAAGCTGGGAGCCAGTGAAGGCAAAAGAAAATGAATCTGATGTCATCGGATACATGGTAATGATTTATCTCTGAAATCATATTTGTTCAGTTTTATAACATTGAGACACAAAAAATCTTAAATGCAAAGATTTGCATTAGGAGCTCTGGATTTGCTAACTGGGAGGTGGTGTTATTTCCAGAAATATTTTTACCTTAAACATAGGAGTCTCCTGGATAATCAAGCAATGCTATAGATTTATGTTATGGTCTTTAATTTACATTGTTTTAACTATATTTTTGAGAAGAAATAATGGTTTTCCTGTGAGTTTGGTCTGAGAACATGCTCTGAATACTACACGCCCCATGGTTCCAGCCAGTAAGAATGGCAAATCATTGCAACTGATGAATTTTTTCAAACATTGACCCAGTATCTGAAAGTGAATCAATTTAAAGTATTGTGCATGTTATAAGTCTTCTCTGAAGTGTAAACCTTAGCTTCAACTTGTCATTATTGGCTGATGTAACAAACTTATGCTCAGTGATTGGACTTTTTTTTCCCCTAACATGCCCCTTTATAATCATAGTTGACTTCAGTCTTACAACTTTAAGTTGTTTTTAAAGAATCAGATATTTACTAACAAACTCGCTCATCACTTGGACTGCTAATTTAAATGGGATATTTTCCTGTCCTGTAGGTGTTACTCAAACAGGAAGGAAGAGGCCACAACCAGGTGACAAGAACCATCAACCCTTCCACCATGCTCTCACTGCCAGAGGGAGGCACCTATATCATTGAGGTGCGCGCCCTAAGCGAAGGAGGAGAGGGAGCGGTCAGCTCCCAAGTTCGAGTGGTCACCTCCTCCGGTAAGCTAGTTAGTCTCCTCCCCTCTCAGCCACACACTCCTCTACATGACCTCTGAAATCCAACCTCTATGCACAGGCTCCTTTCTCTTTGTAGCAATCTTATGTTCTGCCCTTAATTGAGTCACCGCAGCTGTTGTGCAAGCTAAGTTTTCTTTGGCTAATACTGTTTTAATTACCTCACCCACACAAGCCTTCCTACTCTTACACAGCCAATTAACCTCCAAGCAACAGGATGAACAGAAAGTTTGCAGCACTGTGTGATGTGACCAGCCAGCTTCTCAGGGCAATGGATTGCTGTTTTTTTCCCGGTCTCCATTTTCCTTTAATGTTCTTTTTTTCTTGCTTTTTCAAGAAAGACTTTTATGTCCCAGCACTAAATTCCTTAAGACCAATTCCTCCAGAAGAGCAGTGGAGTTGTTTAACATTAAAAATGGATGCATTTCAGGCTTTTTGTTTTCATCAGTATTGACTCTCTCTCTCTCTCTCTCCCTCTTCTTCTTAGGTGTTCGAGCGAAAAGCAGCCAGTGCTCACTGCACTGCCTGTTACAGAGCCTAACATGGACAGCACTGCTCCTGGTTCTTTTGGTGCCTTTAGCTTCCTGGTGAGGCCACTGTGCCATCCTCCTTTTCATGGAGGGAGCCGCCAGTCTGCAGCTCCCTTATTCCCTCTGACTGCGTGCTTGCTTTGGCCTTACCCATCCCAAAGGGCCCAAGGCCTGCCAAAGGGGGTTTAGTCCACCATTTAACATGCAGCTCTTCAGTGTTCATCCATCCCTCAGGTTCCCTGTTTCTTTTTAGGCTTTCTTTCAAGACATTTAATTTGCACAGTTCTTTCCAACGTCACAATGGTGTTGTACTGTAGTGTACATTGTGTGGAAAGATTTGTTGAATCATTTACTTGAACATCATGAGTTCCTCTCTTTGACTGGCGTCTAACCACTTCCAGACTGCTCCCACAGCTCTGGGGTTCTACAGAGACTGAACAATTCCTTGAAAGCTGCTGCGGTAGTTATACAGGGATCAGCCGGCCTGTTTCTTTTCATTACTTATCTGCATCAATTTACCCCTTGGCTGCCTAACAAGCAATGCAGCAGAAGCTCAGTAGAGATAAGTGCATTGTTTTCTTATCCAGACATTGAAGAGAAAAAAAGTTTTTTATGGAACCAAGAATCTTACTATTTCAAAACTTGATTTTTGTACATTGTGTTACCTTTAGAAATAAAACACAGTGATGTGTGTCAGCTACGTCAAACTCTCTGTTTTTGGTAGTGATAAATGCTTGGTGATACAGTTTAACTGTTGGATGTATGGAAGTAGGAAACAGGTTGTGCCCAAACACATAATAGACAAAGAAAACTCTGTATGGACTCTTGGTATCAGTACAAATAAATGTGATGTATATTTTTTAAATACTTGTTGTTTGTAATTTCTAACTTTTAGAAAAAAAATGTTTATGATAATGAGTGAGGGTTGCAAGCAATTCATTTCATTATTGATCTGTACAGTATAGATCTGTATTGGTCTGTTGATTATTTTATCAAGAACAAATTATATAATGTTTCCCAAAGCCCAAGGTGACATTTTCAAATAATTCGCTTTGACCAACAGCAGGATCCAAGATAAACAATTCACAATCAAATAAAACAAAGAAAAGCATCAAATTTCCATATTTGAGACCATTGACATAAATAAAGATGGATGACGTGTCTCTACTTCCTCCCATTGTACAAAAATGAAGCCAAAATATCCCAGATACGAGCGCTGCCATCTTGCCCTGGGGACGTCATTTGGAGCCAGAAACTGCACAGGAGCGACGGGCGAGTTCAAGTTCCCGCCCATACACCCACCTGCCCAATCGCAAGCAGGGCTCAGCTGTCAATCATGACATTTCACCCCATTTTTATAGCATCGAATAACTAATTTAAACCAAACTGAACAGGAAAATGAACACTTGAACATACACCAGTATGTTAAGAACTCTCTTAAATGACAGAAACCCTCTTTGGAAAAATTGTATTTAAGGTGTCCTTTGAGTTTTTAGATTGGCCCATGTCCTACCTGATCACCATTGAGGGGGAGGAGTTTATGACCAATACTGCAGCCCACCACCAGGGGGTGATCGAAATGTTTTGGCTTCACTTTTGGGGAGCTCTCATCCATATTTATATACAGTTCATGGTTTAGACAGAAAATGTTTGGAATTTTTGCTTGATAAATAGCAAACAATTAACATAGGCTACAACCCAATTCCGAAAAAGTTGTGACGCTATGTAAAAGATAAATAAAAACAGAATCTTATCGTTTGTAAATGAACTGTTTACTGACAGCGGTTTTATGGAGTGTTCCCCAACCCATAATATCCTTTGTACTATCATGTTTAACAAAGTGGTAAACCCAGGCATTCTTGCTTGTGACGCCTTTCAAGGATGCCCCTTTGATACCCAATCTATCACGTGTTATCAATTAACCTGGTTTCCTTTGTAATGTTCCGAACAAAAGCAATGTTTTTTAAACATTCCATGGCTTTCCCAGTCTGTTGTTTCCCCTGTCCCAACTTGAAATGTGTTCCTGGCATCAAATTCAAAGTAGAAAGCTGATGAGGTAAAAAACTAAATGTCTGTACTGTTTTTAATTGAACATATGTCAAAGGGGATTAGCAAATTATCACATTCTGTTTTATTTGTGTTTTACATTGCGTCCCAACTTTTTGGGAATCATGGTCATATAATAAAAATTGTTGATAATTTTTTTTTTGTTTGTTTTTGACAAATCAACTTCAGCACTATAATGCACCAAAAATATATCACTACATTACAAATTCACCGTGACACTTTAATTTGATATTAAAAGTGCAATTGTTAAAACCTCGCTGGTCTGTCAGACAGTTCAGACACCTCTCCCAAGTGTTATGTAACGTATGGGTTGATTGAATTCCACACACGTGGTATTAGAGGCCACAAAACATCCTGTGATAAAAGAACCACTGCAGAGCAAATAGGGCAACATCAAGAGTATCTCTCCCTCCTCTTTGGCTCCTCTCTTGCCTTGTCTGCAGTAAAAGCTTATCTCTAACTGGGCAAAAATCCAAATGAATTTGCCTCAGGTGTAATTAATGTTAGAATGGAGATCTGTAGTCCTAAAGCCTGCTTGCTTGAGCAGACCTTTTGCAAGCTCTGCCTCCAGCTCCCCGGACTCTCTATTATAGAGTCAAAGTAACCTGGCTTGCCCGCTCAGGTTCAGACAAGGGTACTAGCTCAACCACAAGAGATAAGACCACACAGTGAAACAGAGGACGGACACTGCTACAAGCAGTGTCTATCCCACAGATACTCCTCTTATTTCAGACCTCACTATTTTGGTTATATTCAGAGGGGGAGGATGGAGAGGTTGGTCTCCTCTTTCTAACTTGTACATCATCTCTGTCTGTAGTGCAAAGCATTAGGCTATTTAATGTGGATGGAGAGGTTCTTGCAGTGCTTTTAGCCCGTTCAATGACATCTGCTCAAACACATACCTCCACACAAGTGCTAATGTATCGACCTTTAATTATTCATGCAGCACCTGTCTGTGTTGGTGCATCTGATTTATGATAATGGATTATGTATCCTGCAAGGGGACCCATTTGGTTCAGAGAGCCAGAAGCTATAGTGTCAGCAATTAAAACATGAACTCCCCTCAGGTTAGTGCGTGCGTGCGTGCGTGCACATGAGTGTGTATATTGTACTTTCTAGTTATCTACAGTATGTTATGTTAGATGATTTATGTATATTGCTTGAGATCAAAGAGTCAGTTTTAAAATGAATTAAACATGTCTGCTCCAAGGAAACCTCAACAGGATGGAAACTTACTGTTAGTATTAAGACTTTTGCACCTCTGCCATCTACTGCCATTGCAAAAAACACATATATTTTAAGTTTATATTTCAACAGAGAAAGTCTATTTATGGGACACCATTAGGACATGGTGTGTAAAGATTCTTCTAAATTCTAACAGCCCTAACCTAAAACATATGCACAAGCATAGTGACCTGCCAAAACAAAATTTTCAAATATGATATCCCAGCAAGTATCAGATACTCCTTCTGCCTTCATCCATCCTTCATCCAAAGTGTGCTTTAGCATTGTCAATCATACAGAGTCAAGTATTAAATTGTTTAGGTGGCATCATTGTTGGAGTATTTGTTCTCTAAATGAGAGCTGAGCTGTGACTTTGCTTTTCAGCTGGGTCACAGTTTAACACTCATCCTGAAATTGCCAGAAGAGTAGGGCCCTCCAACAGATGCTGCTGCGACGGAAAGAGGTAAACTGTAATATCATACAGTATGTACTTTCTGTGCAAAGTGTCATTTCCTGTCTTGCATTTGATGTTTCTGTTTGCACAAGAACTGAGTTGCATTTACGAAACAACAAAAACAAAACTGTCACATCAAATGATGTGCTGATATTATAAATGACACTAAACTGGTAAAATGAAATGGCAAGTTTGTCAGGGACAAGTGAAGTTGTGAAGTTGATGAGTCTGGAGCCAGTGACTACCAGATACGAACATGGGGTTCAAATTGGGGAAAAAAAGATTGAGATAGAATGGTGCAATAATGCAGTGTGCCTGTGTCTGTATTTGTCTTTTACTGAACTAGTCACAAATTCCATCTAAAAGCCATAATTGTGGTTTCACCCTAATTCAATTTTGTCTGCCAATTTTCTCCATAAACTTTAATTAAGTGTTCTCAGTTAATACATTTGAAATAACTGAGTTATTTGCTGTGATACAAGACATTCTGTAGTTTTTGGTATATAAATGTAAAAATATAACTGTTGGAACTTCTCTAATGCGTGGATTAGCGTGGATGTTTGGATTTTGGCCTGTTGCCCCCCCCCCCCACACACACACACACACACACCG
>JBBPCS010000023.1:8598128-8645507 GCA_037974645.1 Hollardia meadi
TTCGCGTGGTTGTTTGGATTTTGGCCTGTTGCCCCCCCCCCCACACACACACACACACACACCGGCAGTGGCAGAGATGGTAGAGAATGAGAATTAGGAAAGTGTGCCATGTTCTGTTGAAGACTGTGAACAGAGGGATTAAAGGAGCAGCTTTGCAGAGAGAGTCAACATCCAGCATTGAATTGCTCTAGTCCAGTAAATATTGAAGTTATAATTGAAGATGTCTTTTGACCTCTAAAACCTGCTGTACTGTCAGAAAGACACAGTGCACAGTGTCTTCTGCTGTTGAGCTTTGCAGGACATTAAAAAAAAAAAGATGTCTTATTTTGTTATTTTTGTTTACAGTACCATCATTGTACCATGAACAACATATCAGTGATACGGTTATTCAGTGTTTTGTCCCACTATAGTTGCCTTTTCTTTTTCTGTAGTTTCATACCAAGGAACACATAGAGCTCATGAAATATAGAAATCTAATTAGCTCTTTTGTGATTAAATTAGAGTGCAATTAAGTCCCCAAAGGATGAACCTCTTCAGTTTTTTTAATCCATCCTCAGTCTGTCCACTTTACACACAAGATATAACGTTATGTAACTGCTAGCTCACAAATTTGAGAGATTTGCTGGCTACATTACATACATACTCCAACAGGGATAAACTGTTGTGATTATAATGACCCGTTGGCCTTTCCTCCAGCACCATCCTCAGAGCAAACTTAACATTTTAGCTGTACTGATGAGGCTTTTACATATAGGATGACTTTCTGTATATTGTTTGTTGCAACATGTTTGTACTTTGTACTGTGGGCTCAGCAAGATAGTATACTGTTGTTGAATTTTTGTTGGTTTTACATGTCTGTTTTTGCCTTTGCAAAAGAAAAGAACTACCTTTAGTCCTGAGAAGATGCTACAGTAAGCTATGAGTAAATTAGCATCTACGGATCGTAAGGATTTATCAGAGCCAGGGTTTGAAAACACATTCTCCATCAAACCTACAGTATTAAAAACTAAAGCACTAAAAACTTTTTTCAAAACAATTGCCCCTCCCTGTGTGATGACAGATGGCGTTAGAGACAAAACCTTTGAAGATACACCAGCTAATTTGATATACTGTGAACCCTCCCTCACAAGAAATTAAAGTATACGTGCCCTGCTGAGAGGTCTCATTAGGGAGGCACATTTAAGAGTTAATCTGAGAAGAAGAAAAAAAGACAAATCCATTTGATTAAATTTTCTGCCCCTTGTGTTTTCTATTCCAAAACATTTGCTTTATTTCTATTGAAGTTAACAGCGCTCTGATATGGACTCAGCCAAAAACTGAGTACTGTAAGCCTCCGAAAGTTTACAGTTATTGCAGGACTATGGGGTTATAATGCATTATGCTATAAGGTATTCCTATGGTATTCATATGGAATAGGTACAAAACTTTATGGTATACCAAAATGTTTGGCATTTACTGAAGTACATGTCTAACAGTAAATGTTTCCAAAATGGTGTGGTGTGTCATAATCTGCAAAATATTGTTTTTCAATAATTTCCACTACATGTGTAAATTCTTTCAGGAAGGAAAAGTCACATAGTGATTTATCTACACAGATCTTGGAATTTAGCCAAACCCCTGCAGATTGATGAAGGTGGTGATTCAATTTGGAGATCCAAGCTGTTTTTCTCCAGACCCATTGTGTGAGGAAATATAATGGAATAGATTTGTAAATCTGGGAATAATCTAAGGGCAATGTACAGTATATAGGAGGATGAAGGCTGCATAGGCAGATTTAAAGGTTAAGCAAGAAAGCAGTCAGTTCAGTGCAGACGTCTGCCGAGACTTTATAATTCCACCCGTTAAACTGCTTTCACAATCAGTTATGCACCATGTAGATAACGAAAAAGTTACATGATGGTGCTCAAACTTTCACTTGTTGGAGGCACTAGATGAAATGGGGTCACACAAATCAAAAGGCTTCTTTCATGATGGAAGATGGAAGCAGTAATGTGCATGACAAGTTTCATGCTTTCATGTTTGTTACACAGAGAGATCGAGGCATTTATTCTGGTACCTGTGTGTAGTCAAGAGTAAATTCATAATGGTAAAACAACACCGCTGTTGTTTTAATGTTTAATGTTGTTTGAATCAAACTTTATTCAACTACATTATTACCTTGAAAGCCATTTCTTGCCAAATCATCATCAAACCACTATCAAACAGGGAAACGTTTAGGCCATCCATCATATGGAGCTGGCTGCACTGCAACTACCAGCTACTTAATGTCACAACTCCAGTAATAATGTATATACAATGACACAAAGCTTGTCAAGCAGGGCTGTGCAGAGACCTTTAGAGGGGCAGGTGCTCAAAGTAAGAAACGGGCACATGGAACAAGATTTTAATACACCAACATAATTTACCGCATAATCTGTTGAATTATAATAACCCATATTTAAACACAATGTAACATGGCATCTAACAACAAACCGCATCATACTATATCATTGTGCCCCACCTGATTAAAATAGTTCTATCTCATACAGGTGCCGTCCCCTACTGGACTTTATGGGTACTGGTCACCTCCAATCACGATCACGTATTCGCCCATTGAAATTTGCATGAACGTAGCTGGCCAATCAGGACGAGCCAGTTTGCCCACTGATTGTATTTTTCTCCAACAAAATGTAGTCGCATTTTAATAACCATGCGCGACCATGCCCCCTTTTTGCTGGCACAGATCCACATGCTTCGGCCGCGATCATGGAGAAGATGGTGTCAAGTAGCCACCTGCCTGTCTATAGTGTTGAGCGCTTCCCTTGGTGAGAAGATAGCAATGGTGGGAGCATTTTTGCTGCTTCAACATGTGTATACACTGCAACAAGAGCGAGCCGGAGTTGGAAATCAATGGCATTGAGACCTCGGTGCCCCATGCTGTCGCCTTTCATCACTCCTGCTGAGACGACCGCTTTACCGCCTGAAGATTATGACAACGTCTCCTCGATGTCAGCGACCTGCCGGTCAAACACACTGCAGCCAGCTTTCGTGTCACCCACCCTACCTGATATTTGGCATTTGGTGTGTTGTGGCAACATCTTCTAAAGACAAACGCTCCTGTTGCTGGTTTGGTGGATTTTCTCAGTGTGCAGGGCCGCATGGAGGCTTTATAGCCCGGCGTGTGACCCTCGACAAGGCCCTCGTGGTCCACCTGTTGCCTCAGTCATCTGGATGGTCTGTGAGCAGGAAGCGGCTGCCTCTACTGCAGTGTAACAAGGAGACGCAAGGAGGCAAATCTCTCTCCCCAGGAGGAGATAGATTTCCTCTCGGTGTAGAATCGGGACCCTCCTGCAGAAGCAGGTGGTATCTGTAGTTGGGCTGCACAACAGGGAAACTCCATGTACTGCCTGGTTCCCAAAAAGACGAGGGAGTTCAGACCCATTTTGGACCACCGCCATTTGAACAGGTGCATTGCCAGCAAGACATGCTAACTATCAGGCAGCTGCTGAAGCTGGTTAAGCAGGGCATTTGGTTTACCACCATCGACTTAAAGGACACCTACTTTTATGTCGATGTGGCCTTGAAACACAGGAAGTTTCTGTGTTTTGCCTTCCAAGGGGTAGCCTACGAGTACAACAGGCTCCCATTCGGCTATACCCGGCTTGTACCCCTTTTTCTGAGCTTTCGGCAGCCACATGTCCCCTTGTTCCCTAGATGGTTCTGGGAATGTGGTTTTCAGGGCGTTGACTGGGTGTTTACACCTAAGGGGTTTTCACCATGGCTGCCTAGGTCAGAGTTTTCTGGACTAGATTAGCGGCAGCCTCCTTCTTCTTTCACAGTTGTGACAAGAATGAGGAAGTAGGTGGGCCGTGCCGGTTACCCTCAGGTTCAGTGTGGAGGGCCGATGCTGGTTGTGGCAGGACAGTCATTTGCTGTTCCCATAAAGTCCATTAGAGGGCGGAGCCTGTGTGAAATAGAACAGAAGGTTACAATATTGTAACCCTTGCTCTATAAGCACAGGTGGAGCCCTATAGCTATGGACCCTGCCAGTCCTGTGCCGCTCGCCGAAGAGGGGGCAGGAAAGTTAACGGTGCTTTCACATTCATGCAAATTTCGGTGGGCAAACACGTGTTCATGATTGGAGGAGAGCAGTACCCATAGAGTCCAGTAGAGGGCTCCGCCTTATAGAACAAGAGTTACAACGTCGTAGCCCTCCGTTTAAAATTCTTGTAGGCATATTTTTCTTCAATATATGGCTGTCCTCTATTAAGATTCCAACATGTATGAACCAATTAAAATGGAACAGATAGAGCAATGCAATGGAACACATTTAATTGCAAAGGATGTTATTCCATTGTCCAAACTAGCAAAAGAACCGGTGAACTATTTCCTACAATCAAGCCAAACTATTCACCAGAACCACTGCAGTCAAGACCTCTATCCACATAAAAATTTTAACTGAATTGACAAAAAGTATAATTAGAATTGTTTACCCTCTAAAACATTGAACAGAACTATAATTGCCCATGACAAAAGAGAATAACATATAAATAATAAATACAAATAAGACATAGAGAAATAAGGTGCCAGTCAACATGTCCAACTGTTTGGTGGCTAATGACTGCTTGTACTGTAAACACCACAGCAAATAAACACAAAAATGTGCACTCACTTCATCTTGTAAAATACACCAAACAATGCACACACGCTGCTGTAAATACTTAACTGCAGTTGAAGTTGCCTTATTTTATAGTGAAATTAATTCTTCAACTGTATATTATTAGCCTGTATATTATTCTTGATTAGAGAAAATAAAAA
The DNA here is from genome assembly GCA_037974645.1 of Hollardia meadi. Taxonomy (NCBI): domain Eukaryota; kingdom Metazoa; phylum Chordata; class Actinopteri; order Tetraodontiformes; family Triacanthodidae; genus Hollardia; species Hollardia meadi. The sequence continues at coordinate 8,602,926 of JBBPCS010000023.1, forward strand.
AAATGTGTGTATGCTGGGTGTTCTGTTCTGCATTGACTTTTGCTCTTTTGCATGGTTACGAGAAAACTGCAGGCCCCCTTCAAGTAAGTGGAAATTTTTATCTGCTGAAATAACCTGTCAAAAAGATTTATCCACTGCGGAGCATTAATATCTGAATCAATGGAATGACAGACTGGCTAGCATTACCATTCTTAGACTCAGGCTGTTAAACACGTTTGTTTTTTTTAGTTCAAACCTCAGATAGTATAATCTGAGAAGAAAGTTATTTCTTAAATTGAAAAGAAAGATAGGCTAAACCTTTCATTTTTAACAAGAACAGATGTGAGACAGTTCAGCATTTTGTGGAAAAACAAACAAGTAAATCACCAGAATGTCACAGATGTAAGTTTTGGTCATTCTCTAATATTGCATCTGTGAGCTTTTACAGCTTTCTACAGATTTGTGGTGTGCATTGACATAATTACAAACATTTCTGAGATGATTCCTGTTCTCTATGAATTGTACTGAATCAGTCCAGCTACATACTTTTGTGTATTAATTATATTCATTTTTAAGATTTTAATAAAAAGAAGATCTGAAGGTAATACCTGATGTTTTATTCATTGCTTTTAGATTCAAATGAATCAAAGTGTCATCACTTCCTTTCATGCACTTGCTTCTTCCTGGATTGAATGGTTCTGACCTGTCGCTAAGACCTTGCTGCAGCCCTGCATTATCTATGGAGGAAGGAGAGAAAGGTAAATGCTGGGTTTATCCTTGGTCTGGAGCCTGGCTGTGCAAGGGAGCATCCAGTTCATCACTTGGCCTTTTACAGCTTCATTGCCTACTTTACAGTAAAGCCAGGGGCAGCGAACCTTTCATAGGGCTGACATATTACCTGATTTAAAGATTCCCTGGGTGGCAGGCCACAGCAAAAACCTGGATCAGCTGAGGCAATCTGAGGGTTCCTTCAAAGTGAAACTAAGTAATAAAACAGTAAAGACGCCACACTCTTCTCATCTTTTTACTCGTTTTTGCCATTCTTCTCCAGATTTAAATTGAATAGATTATCAGAAAGCCCCATATTTGCCCACGTAAGATATCTGAGAATTCCCGTGACTGATATGGAAGTTGAAGCCCTTTCACACTGACATTATGCTCTTATTTTAGCTTGCCTGAGATTTTTTTTTTCAAATGGAATTTGCAGATGTGCAAAGTAACAACAACTGTGTCATTTCAATACTTGCTCAAGTAGCAAATGTCTTTTCATGATGCACGAAATCAAAATGTATTGTTTGACACACCACATGGAATGTATGGAGCATAAACCACTCATTAAATCTGATCTCAGTTAAAAAAAGACACAAGAAACAGTGTATGTTCTGAGTTATTTTATTTCTTAGAGCGAGTATTTATTGTAGAAAGATGAATAAGCTTCGAAGGGACCATAAACGCTAAAAAGATGAAAACTATTGCAGAAGGGCTATATGCATGTATGCAGAAAACAAATTAAAACATAGGTGAAAAAGTCATTGATGTACAGTATGCACCACAGTGGCAGATTGTTTTTCAAATTTAAAGGTCTGTTGTGAGATGTGTAAAATATCCAACTCATTGTGTTACTCGTCTTCACTGAACTGTGTATTTAATCAGCGATCGTCACAATGTCTGCCTCTCTGTCAACCTGATGTTCAGACTTTTCTGATTCTTGTTTCTCTGTCAGTTAATTAACATGTTAATTTGTTGGTTTCTTGCATGGAACTTTTGTTTTCAAGCATCTATTACTAGCATGTTTACCTGAGAAGTGTACTATGAAGTGAGTTAGTGAGGTATGTTGAGCCTAAAGCCAATGTCACAATGGTGGCTCTCTTTTAACCAGGCTGCGTCAAAATGGTAACTTATGCTGCACACTTAACCTGGAGAAGCTTATGTTCAGAGCTGCGCTTTCACTAATTCTTTTCCTAACAATATTCTCTTTGAGATATAGATTCTCAGCTGAGGGAAGACGTTATAAATGGAAATTTGATGACCCGTACATTAAAGTAAAGTACAGTTATGTCACCGAACGAAGTTGTGTAATTACAGCAGCACAAAATGGCTCTCTTTGTCCACAGAGCAATAGACCATGCAGTCTCACAAAGTCCAGTTTGAGCCCCAACACACACGATTGGTCCATTTTGTGCATAACAGCCAAATGACAAATCAAATGCCCCTTTTTATGGGACCGTGCACAGAGCATGGAGCAGAAAGCCTGAGCTAACAAAGAAAGTTGATAACCACGTTCATGATACTCATTATCTCTGACAAGGGTTTTAGGTTTTGTCAAGCCAGCTGAGCTAACGCAAAGACAGCCTGGCTATGTCGAACTTGCTTTGTAGTACATTCCTCTGGACCTTTGCCAGCCTACCGACGTTTGTGTTAATAAATTATTGAAATCATCCAATTCTGTATTTCCTGAGCGTGACAGCAACAGAATATGAAACGCCTGTTTAACCATCGAAAATAAAGGATGTAAATTTTCACTACTAAATCAATTGTAAGAGGTTTAAACAAATTACAAAAAAATCCAGCTCACCTGTAGTACATTGTTTATTGTTTGAGTATTGTTCTCCTCTTAGCTTCCACTAATGCAGTTGCTTGTGCTGTTTAGACTGTATATGTCAGGTACACACAAATATCTGGGACTAGTATCGGTTAAAAAAAGAGAAATAATTAATGTTAGATGATGCAAAAATGAAAGCAAAGAAAAATAACGCTGTCTAGTGTGGAACAGATGGAGTCGAGTAAAACATATCTTTGGTAATTTACATATGTTATTTCTATATCTAATGTGTGTTCGAGAACACCATGTCCGTGGTAAAGAGAGAGTGGTAATGTTCACAGCCACTAAGCAGCGCTTACTATTAGAAACATATGGAATTCAAACATCGAATAAGCAAAAAAGGTAACAACAGCTGCCATAAACATAACCAGAGAGAAAGACTGGCAAGAAATTGATTAGTTGAGTGCATAAGTAGCAAATAAGTTAACATGATAAAATGCTTGGGGCACTTAGTTAGCTCAACTTGTGAGTGTGTGCCCCATGCCCCTCTGCAGTGACTTAGGATTGATTCCAACCTGTAGTTACGGCTCTGTGTTGTTTGTCCCTTTTCCCCTCCTGCCCTCTCTAGATCTGCGCAGGTGTTCTACATCTTGGCTCATCAGTGAGATGCACCTGGCCTGCAGATTTTAAAAGCTCCTGTGCCAGCATCAAGGGGGGAGAGGCTTTTTGACGGGGTACTGCAGGTCTTGATGCCTCTCAGCCTGGGATTTTTAACTTGGTGTCATTTTTGTAGTCTTCCTTTAATGTCATGGTTGTTTATCTTTATGGCTATATATATTTAAAGGTGTTTTCTGTGGTTGATTTGGGTCAATGGTGGAGTAATCTATTTGGAAGGCTGTTATTCTAGAGATACATTGATGCTGAGATTTTTAGATGTAATTTTTCACTGTTCACTGGAACACAAATGAAATTGCCTCCATTATTTTTGGAATGACAGCAGATGACTCAAAAACTGACGTTTCTATTAACCAAATGTTCAACATGGGTAAGGGAGGGGAAAAAGTTGAAATTTGGATGAACCAAACTTTTAAAAGTCTACTCTGAATCCAAACTTTGTTCTCTGTCACCTGGGGAATGCTTCACAGTATAAACTAGCTGGCTTAAGAAGCTCATGTTGGTGTACATCTCAAATGTCCTGCAGGCAACCAACATTTAAAGGGTGGATACAACAATGATACTTGTAGAATCAATGCCAGCATCGTTACCATACAAATGCCAATACGCTCAAGGCTTAAATCATTTACCTCTGATGCCTTACCCAAAGTGTTGTCAGTACGTCTTCCCTGTATGACAATTACACACCATAAAAGCCCAACAGCGACCTGGCGTATAATCCCAGTAGAGCTACAATGTCCTCTCAGACTGGAGACAGGTATACACACATGGTGTAGAATCAATATACAAGGAGATTGCAGCTTTAAGTAAGAGCATGATGAATGAGACAGACTGGGAGGTGATTGAGCATGTCTGCTCTGATGGTGGTGCATTTAAATTGGGTTGTGCATGTAAATGTTTCCCCTTAATTGGTAGCCAGAAGAGTTTTATCACCCAAGGTGAATACAGATCTACAACACAGGCACTTGAAAAGAAATTCAATTCAGATTTAATGAGCTGTAGACTGGGAATCTAGGTTTACACTGATAGGTTGAGCAGAAAGCCACTTCTCTTTATACTGAGATGTAGAGATGTTCTCTTTTTTTTTTCCTTTTTTTTTTTAACTCTGGTGATTAATGTCCTGTGTTTGACCTTATTGACTTAAAGCTCAAATGAGGAAATTGCTCTCGAGAGCAGTGCCCTTTACCCCTCATTCAGACCAGCATGTCGCATGTGCATATTGTGTTTCCCTGGATGGTAGATTAGTCTGACAAATTTTCCTGCGCAGAGGAAAGCAGAACCCAAATTAATTTTGAAAATGCACTACAGGCAGCTGGGATGGGCCACAGATGGCAGTGCTGTCTGTTCAGGTGGAATGGACATCAAGGTCTGTTGAGAAAGCTTCTTGATTAACGTTGTCTCGGAGACCAGTAGCATGTTAGACAGCTCCTTTATGGTCGTGACAAAGCCTAGGCAAGAATACGCAGCAGGAAAGAGCCAGAAGGGGCTGGTAAGGAAAGATCTGAAAACAAAGTAGATGCCGATGCTGAGAGAATTACAATAAATCAGCAAATAATAGTGTGTGCTGTCAGAGCCATCATCTTCACACTTCACAGCATGCAAAATCCTCACAGTAAATGAGATGCCTCTCATTTTAGAATGGCCATGCACATGTTTGATGCGGCACATGAGAAGATAATCTTATTGTTGAAACCATTTATCCGTTTTAACAACAGAGAATTCTTATCAGGGCTGGTAAAAACGATATGTCTGCACAAAGAGAAGTGATTTATGTACATACAGTATCTTCTTTATGTTAGTCAAATCTAAATGATCTAATGCTGCAGTGAAATTGAAATTATTGTAAAAGGCACTGCATGGCAGCACCAGCGTCAACCTCATGTACTGATAGATGACTGTAATAAAATGCAGCAGTAACGTGGCATTTTTCAGTCTATGTTGAGGATCCTGGAGGTTATCAATAAAATTGAGATTTTGCATGAACGTACTTGATATCAAAGCGGCCATTTATACGACAAAACACTATCTAACACTGGCATAAAATCAACCTAATATGGGTTTCTAAATATCCTGCTGGATGTCCTATCATGTGCTATTGGTGGATAATCTTCTGAGATTTCCTTCCGGTTTCTTTTCAAACAGCTGTGCAGTTTGTTTCAAGTGGTTCAGTTACAGGGCTTTCCGCAACACTGGAGCAACTGTGTGAATACTGTGCTCTTCTGAGGCTCCATGTATCCTGCTAGAATGCTAGAACTAATCTCAGTTTAGCATTTCCCCACAAAAGCTGTCTTTGTTCTTACTCAAACAATGGAAGACCACTAGAAACCTCAGATCAGGCTGTTTGTGAAAACAATGACATGGAGCTCCTAGTTTCAATCTTTATGAAAAAGCAGTTTGTACATGTAAGCTGCAGATCAAGTTGTCTCCCGCCGGACTATCCCTGAGGCTGAGATCCTTTGGCACAGGCACTGGCATGTTTATGAGTCATTTTGTGCAGACAGCTAATATATATTTCCTTTCATTTTTAACACAATACATCCTTTAAATGAGAGTAACATAAAAGAAGTACTTGAAGTAGTAAAAAAGAAAAGAAAAGCAAGGGGGAAAAGCAAAGTGGGCACATGAGAAAATAATGGAGGTTGGACCAAATGAATAAAAGAACAATACATAGCAGTGAGTTTTGTATGAGTTTAAATGATGATGCATCTTCAGTCAGACTAAGCTCTTCTAGGGAGGGTTCTAAATGCAGCGGTTTTATCATGTTGTCACCTGTTTTCACTCCACAGACTGAAATTTCACATCTCCGGGCAGTGACAAAAAAAAACAAAACTGTGCAGTAACTTTGCAATTCCAGCATAATGTTCTTACATGCTTAGCATTTCCACTGGGCCTTGTTGAAATCCACACTTAGTTTATCATTCATGCTGTACATACTAATGAACCCGGGGCTAACTGACAAATCCTGTGATCGCCAGCTATTTATAACTTTTCCAAATAAAAGCTGAGAGATTTATAGAAAATTAAAGCAACAGCATGCAGTTCTGAAATCCAAGAAAAATAAAGAAATAGCTCATGTTTTACTTTTACTGTAGGACCATTTCCAGCGAAAAACATAAGAATAACATAAAACATTTAGTAATACAAGTACAGTTGGCATATAAGAAGAATGCACTGTGCATTGGCTCGAGGGTTAGGAACGTACCATAAACCTTTTCAGTGGGAGATTGAATCTGGCCTGGGAATTTTTTACATCATCCTGCCTGTCTCAGTCTTCATGTTGCTGCCTACTGTTGGCTGTCTCATGAGTGCAGAGGCAGGTCAGTCTGTCTGTCTGTCTGTCTGTCTGTCTGTCTGAATAGTCTCTTGTAAAAGATGCATTTTTCTCAAAATCTATATGGTAATTATTTAACAATATCAGAAAACTACATACAGCATATTCATTTTAAATGCATGGTGTATAACCAGCCTGGTCTCACCAGATGGCGTCTGAATAACATCGCGTCCCGTGTGAAACCCAAAGCTGATACTGACCATTGTTAATTCTTGTGTGTAAGTTAAGTTATGTAATGTTTTGAATGTCACATAAGTAACACAAGAAATAACATAACTAAACTGATTTTAACCCAAACCATGATGTATTTTTCTAAACCTCACCAAGTCGTTTTACCAGACTGTAACCATAGGTCAAGTGACTATACTACAAATGTCACATGATGAAATTTACCTGACGTTGTCATTTCCTGTATGTCTAAAACTAAAAATGCGGACAGCATTAAATGACGCGCAAAATGACCTTACAAGCAGCGTGACGCCTTCAACACACCGACATGATATTCATGATTAAGACAACGGTCATAAAAGAAAGACAAATGTTTAGCAGCAATTGCACTCTTATTTTTAGACAGATATTATTGTTTTAATCACTTAAGACCTGCTACCAGAGCAAATGGTTCCCAATACTATACGTTTTAGCATTAGAAATTGTTTATAAAAAATTGTAAATAAAAAACCATATGACTTGGTTATTTTATCATTCAGCTGTGTCACATCCTTCTCTGAGCAGCCTGTTTATAATCTGCATCTCCTTATCCACAAATTCACAGAGAGATTTATCACACCTGAGCATTAGAACATCAGATGTCCCTTCCCTCCTCCCTCCTACGATACCTCACAGTTAACAGTGAGTAATGTTTGGTAATGCTGCACATCAAATCACATGACACATGAAAGCTAACGGTATAATCTGCTTTCAAGAAACGGATAAATCCAGACACACATCAGATGAAAGTGAGATATTGACAGCGTGGTTGCTCCGATGCCTTGTCTGTGCACAGTATTTCCTATATCAACAAAAACATGTTGAACACAAAGGTTATATCAAGCCTTTCTCAGTATAATCAAGTTACATCTGGTTACATATCACAAAGATTGTCACTCATTTGGTTTGACTGGCATTACTGGTGATGTGAGGTAAACGAAATGTGGCTAGATAAGCCTTTTGTCTTTGACTGTTAAATGCCGTGACCTTGAGCTATTGAGCTTCTGTCAACTGCAGTCTCCACTCCCTGTTGCTACCAGCTTTGTGCTTGTGTAAGGACATCGTGGTGAGGAGATGGATGGCAGTTTTGAAACTGACACTGACACTCAAGACAGTCATTAGTCTAGACCTCACCTGGCACTCGGACATAGTCTCGGAGACATCTTTTGCAATGTTTCGCAGTGAAAATAATAACTCGACACTTGTGAGCAGCAATTGCTGCACAGTGAGAACTGTGATGGAAAATGTAAGAATGTGGTCTTTTTTATCCATTTTGGGAAAATCTTTTGGACAGAATTGAGAAATGGCTGTACCAAATGTCAGTGGGCCTAGTTTACTAATGTTATGCCTGCTTGGATACCAAACTCATTTAACTAATGTACCAAAACATGATGCTGATTTCATAGGATCTTGAATCTGCTGTTACAGCAATGTCTTAAGTAAATTTTATTTTTCCTTTTGCCTATTTCTCATTGATTTGGGGGGTAATTGTCTGTTTTTCTGTTGTGGTTTGAATTTTGTAATACTTAATTAATTGTTTTCTTCACTTTAAGGTATGGTTAGTGTGCCTCTCCATCAGTCCAAATATTTGGTCCTGAGTGACATATGACATATTCCCAGTACAGACATAAATTACGATGGCTTGGATCATTGCAATTCATCCTCAGTTCATTTCACTGTCACCAGGAAGTCTAAGTTTCCACACTGTCCTTTTTTTTTCTTTTTCTTTGTTTTACCCTGTTCTCTGGTCTCATTTGAAAATGAGATCCCAATGTGACTTCCAGATTAAATAAAGTTAGGGCCGCCCATGGAAGCTAGCAATAATCATGTTCATCCTAAAACAGAAAGCAATGATAACTAAATTCATTTTGTACCTCAATTTTTTTACTTGAACAGTACTTGCGTAAATGTACTTAGTTTCATTGCACCACTGGATGTTGTTGTGTAACTGACATACTGAATCAGTTTGCTGACTTTGACAACATGCCCCTCTAGATGTGATGATGTCTTTAAAGCAATGGACTCATTGGAATATTTGAAAATGTAGGGAAATCCAATGTCATCAGTTATCAGGTCATTGCCATTTTTGGCCACAACAGTCTTATTAAAGTTTACATAGTCTCCCTTTTGCACTAATAGAAGTAATGATCTAATAATGGCAAAGACATCTCTACATTTTATTTGCATCCAACAACTTTGTTTTTAGGCATGTTATGGAAGTTACAGCCTCACTGGGGCTTTAGTGTGGCTACGGATCTTAGTCTTGTTTTGTTAAGTATATAACGAAATGTAAGTGTAAAAATAGGGTTGTTAATTTTTTATATCTTTTCTTTTTTTCATTTCTCTTATTAATTAGTAGCTGTTGGTCTTGTGTTACTACAATTAGCCACTTGGAAAATTTAACTACCTGCCATTAAATTCCTTATTTCTGGGTCTCATTACAAAACGTCCAATGTATAGCTTGATTGAACGGCATAGCTGTGATGCAGTGTGGCACATTGAATGTGGTCTGTGAAGCATCAGTCTATTGAGCCCGTCCAGGATTATATAACTGCTGATGAGGCTGGTAGCGTTGTCTGTCATCTGTGCCGAGGATTTAGCCTTACTTTCTGCTCTGTGTCAGCGTTTACCCTGTCAGATGACATTCTACGCACCACACTGATGGACTGTGAAAATCTTAAATTCATTTTAATGCTTTACAAGCGTGGAGGTGTAGGCTGTAGTAATATCTGCACTGAACAGAAAAACAACAATGGCTGGTGATCCTTTCAACTGCATGCTTTTAGTTGTGTGGGCTCTTTTGTAAGTATAACCCACACAAAGACTTTTTTTTTTTCGTTTTCAATTACCTGGCTCAAAGCTATAGGGATCCCAGGGAGAGCAAACAAAGCTTTTATCAGTCAATCACTAGCAGCGAAGGCACATATTAGTGTGCCTTTAAAATTGAAAGCTAGTTATTAAGCCTTTCCCAAGCACATTCCTCTGCCTCTCCCTCTTCCTCAAATTTGAAACGGACCCAATAACAGTTATTCAGCCTGACCTCCAACATATTTTTGTTTCATTACCAATAGCCTAAGATTGCTTTTGTGCCAGTTACTGAATGTGACATACCTACAATATGCTGCTCACACATATATGTTTGGAACCTTAAAATATTGAAAAGTGTGTTAAAAAAGTTTATTATATGGAAAGATTTTGGCTTTACTCAAAGTTTTAGCAGCCACCCAGTGTCTGCTCTCCTACTGTATGTGCTTACATTGCTTCACTGACAAACATAATACTCCTTCTTTCCCTCTGGGAACTCAGTATCACAGTGGTGCAATTTTGAATTTCTGAAGAATTGTTTGCTGGATTTCTCCTTAGCGTGCTTTGCGGAAGTTAATATCTTTGCCCTCATTCTCTCTGTCGGCAGAAGAAATATATTGGATAAAGAAACTTCAGGTGACATAAAACTAATGGGCTTTAAATTTAACTATGAGAAGGGAGGATGATTGGAAAAGTTTTTGAAGAATGTAAAATTAGAATTCAGCGTCCCTGTGGAAAAGTCTGACGCATTGGAGGACTTGTGTAATTCCCTCTCTGATGAAAACACTTAATACTGATTTACCCAGTCAAGAGTGTATAAACAGCTTTCTCAGGTCTGCTTGAGAAATACTAATAAACCATCATTGAAAGGCTTGTTCCACAACGAACTGAACAGGAATCAGTCCTTAAAAAACATATTTTTTAAATTATTTATGTAATTTATAATAGTGACATTGATGTTTGATCTGCAAAAATAGTCTGTGGTCACGTTAATGTCTCAAAAGTTGCAAACGAAGAAGAGCACAGTTTATGTTCACATTATATTATGTAAGTTTATGTGAAAACAAAACCAAAAACAAATGGGATTAATTTTGGGAGGGAAGAATAATTGGTCCCTAAACTTTACCAAACTTCTCTTAATATTAAGGTTCAATTTGTAAGATGTTGAGTCTCATTCCCAGATTGTCAAATACGGATGCCTTGTGTTTCATGGGTTGTCAAACATTGACACTTTGGGTTGGTAGATCGGGCCTTGCGCCAACCCAAAGCGTCAGTTTTTGAGGACCTGACAATGAGACTCAACAATTAAGTATCTTAAAGAGAGAAAAAAAAAGCCATAGCATCATTTCCAACCAAAATGGCACTCAAAAACAAAGTCTGGTCAAACGCACGGTGTCCAGATGGAATAAACTGTAAGGGAGAGTGATCCAGTTTTACATGCAATCTGTTGTTATCTGTTGGGACTGCGGTATCAACTGGATCATTTGCTATTAAATCCCAGATGGTTTAAATGAATTGCCCAATGAATTACCCCATTTATTGCATGTGACTAGTTTATAACCATGGTTCTTTGAAATTGTCCTTTTTAAAACTAATAAACCAGCATGATTGTTGAGTTGGACAGTGACAAAAACTGCTCCAAAGAATTATGTAATTTCATTTTTTTTGACAAAGTAAAGAGGTCAACATTAAAAAAAAAAAACTGTGAAGGAAGAGTCACATTTTCACATCCTGTTTAGCGCACAGATTTCAATTTGGCTTTTCTCTTTCTTCCAAACAGAAATTTATTTTTCATGGTCAAAGAGTCGTGTGAAGGTGAAATGTGTGTTCTGTGTCATGAAGAGTAGTGAATCAGTCATTTTTCACGAATGGATTAGATATTTGATATTCTACTTTGAGCTAAAATGGCTCTTTTCTGAGATGCAGAGAAAATCAATTGCAGCTGCCAGCTTTTGAAGTGGTAACCTGCATCATACATCTGGTTCTTAAAATAAGAGCCTCTCTTTTTCTTCTCTCTTCAGATGTTCACATTCAGTCTAAAGATTGTTGATTTGCCAAAACATCCTTGCGGTGTGGGGTCAACAGATGGAAGTGCCAATGAGTTGTTTATTTGGCTCAACAAGGGAACGCTGGGGTTGATAGGCTTCTTTTTGCATTTCTGCAGCTCCAGACTGAATCCAAAGTCCTGACAAAGCACACAAACTGTTTGCTTATGAAGCTGAGCAGCTCTTAGAATTTATTACCTAGATTTTAATTTGTGCCCGGGGTCAGGTATCACTTTATGAAGTTCAATAAGGCAAAAAAAAAAAATCAAATAAAAAGGCTTTGCTCCAGAAGACGGCCCTTAGCTGTACACTGAAAAGATTTGCAAGTCAGAAACTACAGACACAGAGAAACAGATGAGGCCAACATGTGTGCTGGATTGCATTTACTCTATCGCTCAACCATTTTTCAGAAGAGGAAGTGTCCTTTACCAGACACCAGACTCAACTTCTATGTAGCATTTCAAGCTAAAAAAAGAAAAGCTTAATATCTCAATTTCCATTGAGCACTGAAGTGCAATAAATGGAAACCCTGTAAACACTCACATGCGTTACAGATGCCTCTTTGGGTAAAGAGGAGGTAATCATGCATAACTGCTCAAACGTCATCTGGACATTGGAGTCATAAACAAGAGCCAGGCACTTGCACTTTAGCGAGATTGCACTGTCAGGAGGTAAACAACTGAAAGAATGAGGAAGGACTCATCTGATAGGAAATGTCAGAGCATGATTGCATTAAAAAAAACTTCTAAATTAGGGTCATTAATCAGGAGCTGGGAAAACAGTGACAGGTCTTGTTCTCAAAGGCTTTCCTCTGGAACTAAGCTGAGCTCCACCCGGAAATTGTGCAATTACCTCAATACTTGATTTAAATGAAGAGTATGCATGGCAGTGTCAATTGTTAATCGGGGAAAACGGGTCATATTATTTAGAGGTAATTGCCATGCCAACAAGTCTAGTGATCTAATCCTGTCTTTTTTTGTGATGCATCCGTTTGTCTTGAATGCATAATTAACACAACGCCATTGCATTAAATAAACTTACAGTTGATGCCGCTCTACACTGTGCAGCTATAGGTACAACTGAATATCATATCAAATTGTAGTCAGAACTGTAAGCTGCATCCCAGCCAGCAATACACATGTCAAGTGTGATATCTTAAACTCAATCTCTTCACTTTCAGATGGTTAATTGAGAGCTGTGCATCGAGCAAAAACTCATTTTTTTTCCCCAGAGTCCATCTCACAGTCATCATCTTTCACCCAATAACCCAGTTCAGTACTGCGGTGTGCACACAGCAATTAACTCGGAGCAACAGTTACACTAATGTATCACATTTCTCTGCCTACTGTGTTGATATTACAAATTGCACCCCTGAGGGCTGCTGCTGCAGGAATGATGGCACTAGAGCTGGAATTGACAAGGTTGCATGGACCAACAACCCCTCCTTGCTCTCCCACCACGAGGAGACCACACATCCTCCCACATGCACTGAATGCCCCACTGTGTGATGTAGTGATATCAGAGGAAATCTAATCAGAAGTTGCCTGACTTGTGCATAAATCATTGCAGAGTTTATCGGTGCTTATTCTCCATAGATTATTGATTTCCGTTGTCAAATCAAAGCCTTTTCTTTCTTTTTTTTCAAATGAGCTGCTGACTCTCCGCCAGGCAAGGCCAGAGCGGCTTTGTTCAATGCAGTCAGAGCGAGACTGACTATGTGGGAAGATGTGTGCCTCATCTCATTTCTTCCCCCACATGTACGGTATGTGAAAGATGTCTCACTCACTTAATGTGTGCAGAAAGCTTGCGTGGTTTGACGTGTGTGTGTATTTTGTGAGTTATAGGTGCTCCTATAGGCAGTTTCTTTGTGGTTCTTGGTTTATTTCTGTATAGGTGCAGTTACAGAGAATGTCACGAGGACTGCTTCTTGGACTTGTGCTTCTGCGTAACTAATATGAATGTGTGAATGCCCTTATGAGAAAGGAGTACATGGACACAGTTCTGCAGTGAGCATCATTAAACCAAATTTCCCTCAAAGATAGGCAGCTAGTTTAGAACGCAATTAGCCATGGTTCACACAGCGAGCCATTTTCCACAACATTTCTGTATAATTCTTCCAGAAGCGGCAAACAATTGGAATGTACATCATATTTATTTTTATTTTCATACAATTACTTGATCACTGAACCACTGCTTTTTCCACGGTCAAATCCCACCAACTGGATAATGCATGCATTATTGTGGCTGCAATAATCACATATCCCCAGGCAATCTAGGCTCCCTGGCTGGCTTTGTCACATGCAACTTTAATATTTTAGTGACGACAACAATGAGTGTTACACCTCCCAATGGCTCACCCAGGGTTTCGTGTCCGCTTTCATTAACAGACTTTTTATTTCATCACTGTAAATGCATATGTGTAAGGAAACAGAGCAGTTTTATTGTAGCTCGCTCCTGCCACCCCTGAGGAATTTAAGAGTCTGTGCCACAAAGTCAGAAACAGGGGAACACTCTGTGTCAAATGTATAGGCAGGTACTAATATCACAGATGAAACAAAGAGGTCGTATAAGATGATTTAGATGATGGGTTATTTCATCAGGGAATGTACAGCAGATAATCCAGGTAGACCAGTATGACCTTAAATTGTGATCCTCGGCTACTGTAATTTATCTCCATTGTGCTCCTCAGATCCAATCTTTTGTTGCATGTTTTTATGTTTTTTTTAATGAGCATCACTTATATTAGGGCATGATGCCTGTGGATCGACCATGTCTCACATCTCTGGAAACTTCCAAGACGTGTAATATTTCTATGTCGGACTTTAACATTTTAAAGTTGTAGACCTGTCTCATTCAGTTATAGGGCACAATGGAAGGAACTATGGGACATGCTGGTCAAGGTTCTGATAAAATATGGCTGGTATAATACCCAAGTTATTTGTAGCTGGTTAAATAAAGCTTCCTGGCATAATTTTCATGAATTTCCTGATACATTGATTTAAAAGTAATAATAATAATAATAATAATAATAATCTATTGTATTTTGTTTAGAAAATGCAGTCTGGCCATTGTCCTACTGGCTGCTGCTGGAATATGACATTAACACACTAACAACTCAGCTGCAGCCACCTGATGCTGCCCTGCAAGGTTATGTGTCTCCAATGATTTATCTCTCTGCTACTTCTGCTACAGCCAAAGCAGGTGTCTTATTAGGAAAGGTTACTAGTTAGCTATCAAGGAAGAAGGTTACAAGGCAACCTTCCAAATCACACTGAGCAAACTCCTATTCCTGCCTACAGAGCTTATGGGCAGCTGTTGATAGCGAAGCATTAAATTATGAATGTGTTTTCATTTGTGTGTGTTTTCTCTAGACAATGCTGCAACAGTCGCCTCTCCATGGAGATGGTTTCTACACTTTGCTCAAAGATAAAGCTTGTTCCCTGAGTCCTGATGCTTTAAATCACCATATGAAAGAGTCATCCAAAAGATTTAGTGCCAGTGCTGACAGAGCCTCAGCTTCACCAAAATACTAATTTAGAGTGTGACATCAATATCACTATCCTTCCCTGTTGCATGAAGAGAATGTGACAAATTCCCCTGACTCCAATTAGGCTTGTGTTTAATTACTTCCATTTACCAAGGTATTAATTCAGATCCCTCTCCTCAAACCCTCACAAATTCCAGTATGAAGCGTTGTCACCCAGATTTCTACACAGTATACAGTTCATCACTTTAAAAAGGAAAGCCCACTCTCATCATTTATCCCAAAACCTGAGATGTGACTGAGTCACCTCTCAGACGATGTAAGAATGAGGGGAAAAAAGTGTAAAATAGGCTAAGCGTAATAGCAAAGTCAGATGATGAACACACTGAGCATTGAGATGATGAATGGTTACATTTTGTAAGCTGGTTGCATAGATGACTTTGGATTGAAGCAGAAACTAGTTTGTCACAACATTCTTCCAAGGTCTTAAATAATTTTTAAAAGAATCATCAAACCATTTCACATATTCATTCTGAAAAATGTGGCCCTTATAAAAGAAGAAGAAGAAGAAGAAGAAGAAGAAGAAGAAGAAGAAGAAGAACTTCCATCGCCTATTACATTATGGTTTTGTATTATTTTTGTATTTGCACAGAAACTAAATTCACCCTGTTAATAATGGCTATTTTCTTTCTTTTGGTGATTTTTGGTAAAACCCCATGGTTAGTGGAATAGTTGAGGGGTTAAATTCTGCTCAGAAAAAGAGAAAACTCTTGAGTCTGCCCAACCCATCAACCCATAATAATTATTTAAAAATAATAATTAAAAGGAAACACTGTGGAAATATAGTCTACTATTGTTTGCCTATATGTTTTTTTGTTGTTGTTTTTTTAACTTGTGTGAAATGCACCTTTGATACAGTATTTCCACTTTGAAAAAGCCAAGATGACGTATCAAATCTAGTCCCAGAACGTTGGAATCAGAGACGGACCAAGTGCCGGTCTCCAGGAACTGTTGTAAACCATCCGAATCTAACCAGCAGGAGTCACACGACCACTATTTTTATTAAAGGTAGCCGGGGAAAAAAGCGTCCAAAATCTAAGCGGAAGTGAGGAACTAAGAGGAGCAGAGAAACTTTTTGAGAAACTCGAAGACGGCCGTGTTACGTCGCAACTGCGTGATGAAAAGCAAAAAACTTTCGTCCCGAGTTATATAGAGTCTGAAAGGCAATTTTGTCGCTGAGGTACAATGGGACTCCCCACTTTGGAGTTCAGTGACTCGTTCCTGGACAGCCCGGACTTCAGAGAGCGTATCAAATGCCATGAAATCGAGCTTGAGCGGACAAATAAATTCATCAAAGAGCTCATCAAGGATGGGAACATGCTCATCACTGCGCTCAAGAGTAAGTACTCCGACGTGGCCCTCCTACGGGTGCACAAATAATCTTTAATAACTGTAACTACCTGAAAGCCACAGGCGGCTTGTAATTAGAGGATGCATTCAGCGTAGTCATGCCGACTGTGTTTGTGTCTGAATGGTCTCTCTTTGAACTCAAGCCACCCGGTGCTGAATAACCCTTTGCTCTCCCATTAGGGAACATTTTATTGCCGGGGAAAAGCTCTCAATCTTAACAAAAACCACATTTAATTCATTATTCGGAGGTTGATCATAGGCTTGTCTAACTGAGGCCACACTGAAGACCAGTAAAACTGTTTTATTCTATGAATGCTTGCATTACTCTCTTCTAATCATAAGCCAGACGTGTAGATCAATAGATTTAACTTTAGTGAATTAATAATTAAGATGCTTTCACCCTTAACGGCTGTTACCAGGAAGATGCCAGCACTTTGTCATGGTTCATTGTCCTCTTAAATGTCAACTTCTATCCCAAATTCCACTGTGCTGATTAAAGTGGACTTCCTGTTCTGCTGTCGGTCTGCTAACGTCAGAAGTATGTCTGTGAAATGGAGAAAGATTAGAAATGCTGGCCTAAAAATGTGGGAAACAGCTGACTTGGAATAGGATGGGAAGGCCACGGCAGTGTGTCACTAACACTCAGCACAAAAAAAATGTTTTGTTTTTTTTCACAATTCAACATTAACACAATCCTGTCAGAATTTTCTTTGAAAGCATCATTCTTTTATTGCTTTCACTCTTTTCATCAGCTGTCCTACACAGTACATATAGGCCCCTATGTATGTGTTTTTGCTTTTTATTGCTCTGGATGGATGGATGGATGATCTTGTGGACAAGGCAGTCGGTTACTGAAGCTGAAATACCATCTAGGAGTAGTGGTGGTATATGTAAGGTTACATGAGGCTCATGTTGACAGACTGTATTTGGGTTCACATGAAGTCAGAAAGCTTTATGCTTTCTTTCAGGCTCTGTTTTATTTGACGAGTGATCCAGAGTTTGGAGATTTGTCATTATCTTGGTATCTATGCAGAAATTAATAAAGTCCGTAATGGTAGTGACCCTGTTCTTCAAGTCTCCATCAAAGATGTTGCCATCAAAGTTCGTGCCAGGGAACCTTGGAGTTGTGTGATGGCATCGTCCTACGATTGTGGGGCGCTGTAGGATTGTGACGTTTAAGTTCCTGTTTGAATTACTGTGTTGCTAATGAAGTTTCAAAAAGGGAAAAAAAAAATTCATTTAGCATTCATTAAGCCATTCAGTATTGGGTTTATCATCGGATATATCGGTATGGATTTATTTTACTAAGTCTCCAAACTACAACTGCAGTATCTTTTTGAAGACTTTGCAAAATAAATCCACTTAACTTTAGCCACAGTGGTTAATGAAAGTGACATTCAAGATAGCCACAGCTTGTTATAGTGAGACTGGGGGTTTTTTCACACTGTTTCAGTTCCTTGTTTCTATGGGTACACTGCATATCATCACTTAGCATTTGAATCATCATGCCTCGCTGTTTTTGAAAGAATCTACTGTTTCTGAGGGCAGCTGAAGGCCAAACCAATTTCATGCCTTTTTTTCAGCTGTTCTGTCAGTGGGCAGGGCACCACAGGTGGGTAGGAATACCCTGCTTAATGGTTTATTCATAGCAGTTGGGATGCTCACTGTCAGGATGTCAAAAGTCCATCCGATGATCTTAAAGCTCCAGGTTGTAAAATTCATGTGAAGCTGTAGAAAGGGAACTGAGACTTGGCTTGCCTTTAATCGGTTTATTGATAAAAAAAAAAAAAACTGCATAGCTAAGACCCTATCGGATCCTACCTTCCATGTCCCAGGTCTCAAGTCTATTAAAAAATTCAAAGTTAAAATAAAGGAATGTAAATCATCTAGTGATGAAACTCAATGTGCAAATTATCACAGTAGGCCAGTTATAGGAAGCGATTTTGGATTGTATTCCTTTAACTGGAAAGCCCCTCTCAGTCGGGGGTGGGGAGGGGGGAGTGCAGAAAGCAAAGAGACGGAAGTAGATTATTGATGGTCTTTAACTTAGGACTCCACAGGGGTTTATGACCCTTTATGACACACCATCAGAGGTGACATTACTGGAGGACCTTTAATGGAGCCATTTTTAATAGCAATCATCTCATGTTTCACAATTGATAGTTTACCATAATTCATTGGCCTTCACATGTTCTATCTGTGTGAATGAGGCCTGTTGAGCCAAGGTTGACCTGTTAATACATTACCTGTAAAATGGTTCTACGCATTATTGAAACTGCATTTAGCAGATGTGTAGCTACCATACTTACTTGTGTGTGTGTGTAGTATGTGCATGTGCATGGGGTCAGTCATATGTTTATTAGGCAGATTAGGGATTGTGCTTTGCTTCTTCGTTACTTGTTGGTAGGATTAATGACTTATGAATGCCGCCTCAAACTTGGCTTTGAGGATAAAATAGAGGCTGTTTTCTTTTCTTGATCTAAATATATAGAATTCATCAAAGTCAAGTCATGTTAGTTTGCCTCCTCTGTGTAAAAATACGGTAATAAAAGAGAAGAAATTGCAGTCTTAGACATGCAGTATGTCCATTATAACGTATTAATGCTAATGAGGAGATGAGCACTCCCAAATCCCACTACATTTTGAACTTAATTATTTGTTGGTATGGATAATTAGTTTCAGGTGCAAGTAACATCTATGTGCAGATGCTGTAAATAGCTTTGCCATACTATCTGTGGCTGTTGACACCTGGTGTGAATAACAACTGCTGACTTTTATTAACCCCTCTGGTTGACGGTAGTAATTGAATGCACTAAAAGCACTAATTATCCCTTAGAGTAGGATGGGAGAAATCACAGATACAAAGAATATAATGATGTGGTAGATAAGTTTGTATATATAGCACTTGGGGTGTAGCCAGGCATCATTGGAGGCTATGTTGTATTATACTTGAAATCGATCTGGTTACATTCAAATTGCGGGAGTCAGCGAGTGCATTTCATTTTTTCATGACTTCTGCTAAAATTAACCTTAATGTCAAGAAATTTTGTTGAGAAGCAAGCAACAGTCACAATGACTGAATGACAAATAAAGACTGATGACTATTTCTTGGCCAGGCTCAGTAACTATTGGACATCCTTACAGACTGGAAGTCACTTTGGGTGGACGAGAAAATGTCCGACACGTACATAAAACCTCAAGTTGTGGCTTTTACACTGGTTGTGGCTTCATATTTATGATTTATTGTAACAAATTATTTACAAATAAACATATTTCCCAAAATGACGATCCATTGTTTTTAGATACATAGCTTGGTAGAGATACACAGCTTCTATGAAATGGAAACTCACAACTTCTCTGCAGAAAGAAAAAATCAAATTTACTTGAAGTTCCCCTCCAGACACGTTCTAAAGTACATAAAAATACTCTGCTATAACTAATATTTTATCTAACATGGTTTTTCCAACATTAAAAAGTTTTAAAAACCCCGAAAAGGAACTGGAAGCACGTCTACTCTTTGTCCCTCATTGAGAAATTCTGGATCTATGAATCACAGGCCTCTGGCTCCGCCCACCACCGCTGTTTGCGCTAGGTTGACCGGTGAAAGATCAGTGAGCATCAAGATGGCTAGTGTTAGAGGAAACATGGGAGAGATTCAGCCATAACGTTACATGTTTGAGCCTCAGTCAGACTCAGATCAGGAGTCTGTTGTGAACCAAAATCAGCAGCTAGCAGACGTATCAGAATGCTAAGTGTAGTTAACTTCTTTTGTTTATGTTGTTTGCTAGCTTGTTAGCTTGTAACTGGCAGTGGCTGACACATCGTTAGTGGTTGTGAAACATACAATAATATCTGTTACGATGTTATAGTGTGTTCACATCTTGATAGCCAACAAAGTTTGCCTGGGAACTGGCTCATTGGCAGTACTTAGTATTTGCAAATTAGACAGCGATTGGCTTTCGTATTTGTGACGTACCAAATCTAGCTCGCCCGGTGTACGTTTGAATCTCATATTTTTAGGAAGCTCACAGACATCCCCCTCTTCAGTAGAGGAATGCGAAAAACACTTTTCTAGTGACAAACTTTGGACAGATACAAGTCAGTATAGCCCAGGTCAGACATTTTAGAGGATGTAAACATTTGAGCGAAGGGGGTCTTTAATATTCACAATGATTGTTTTATTTCGTTTATTCTACAACCTCAAGCCACATGTAGCATCTTAAAAAAATACCTCAAAACAAACATTAAGAAAACTCAATTCTATAGCAAATAACTTCCCTGTGTTATCACTTACATTATTGCCACAGCAAATACTTCCTTCTGATTGGCTGGCAGACTATAATCTGCTTTGTGCTAACATATAAGAGGCCCATATCTGGTCACAGCGCTGTGAGGGAATCCTTGCCCAGACTGGGGCAGCCTACGGGCAATAGCTTGTGTCCTTCACTCAAACTAAACATACTTTAGAAAATGTGCACCACTGCCACCAAATATCCACTGTTTAGGCCTTGAGCTTAAATTGACTGATAAAGTTCTTGAAATGTAAGGTGCATTTAAAAGTTGTTCTGTCTCTCCACAGTTATTATTAAAACCTTTCTAAAAGAATGTTGGGTTTTAAGAAGCCAGATTAGCTCAGTCTAAACTAGAAGACAGCCTATTATTATGTTAGCTGACTGTGTCTCTCTACCACCCTAACACATCCCTTCGTGGGATACATGCGGTAATGAATGGCTGTCTCACATGGCTGTTGTTATTATAAAAATTACAGTATTTAGCAAGTATAGCGAGAGCAGCATCTTTACTTGTTCCAACTGTGCCGGCATACTTTTGAGGTATTTCTGCAACTTAATAGAGCTATAATTAGTGGCTGTTGTTTTATTAAATGAAGACATGGCATGTAGGCTTTTTTTTTTTTTTTTTTGTTAAAAGTGATGTCACAAAAGCTTTGGGAACTCCGTTTGTTTGTCAGATGATGCCCCCAAGGCTCAGCCACAGGAAATGTCCTGTAAACATGCTTGTATAACCATCCCCCCATCCTCCTTCAGATAGCATTTGGTTGGACATTATTCTGCTTCCTTGTGTGTGTATGTGTTTTTTTCTCAGTGTGTCTGTTGGACTGTGGATGTAAAACAGGCAGCGTGTTGTTATGCTATTCATGAATGTATTGCTGCAGCTTTGACTACTTTGATGAATTTGAACTCATGTAATGGAAATGAAATACAGGATGTGACTTGTTTAGCAATAAAGCTGAGCGAAGAAGCTCATGTAGCACTGCGAAGGACTTGGGTGTTTTTGTGGACAGATTTTGATAAAAGGATTAAACATTGTTTTCCCAAAAGCTGTTTCCCCTCAGACTGAGCAGGGAAATGTTTTAGACTCCAGATTGAAGTCTCTTCTGAAGTACTCTGTTGTTACTCTGTCAGTCAAAGTGATTGTCATACCGAGCACACCATTCTCATGGTTACAGTCACCTGGCGTGGTGCTTTTGTTGCATCTTCCGACTGAAAAGGATAAAGTGATGCGTTTGAGTTTCTCCTCCACAACATTAATAATTCACTTGTTCCCTTCACATGCTTATTGTTGCTTATTATATAATATAATATAATATAATATATATATACATATATATAATATTTACATATTTACTATATGTGTGGGGATTTTTTTCTCAATGTAGATGAAATGCTGTGTTTCCAACTGAGGCCATTGAAAGTCACCAAAAAGCTAAACATTATTAGGGGGCGAGAAAAGCGAAGGCTGTTGAGAGTGGGTTAAGTGCTGAAATGCCCAAAATGCAATGTTTTTATATTAAGATGAAATGACTCGTCACATTTACTTGTAGCATTTCTGTTTTGGCACAGTAAAACACCTGTTTCAAAACAACTCGTCCAGAATGGCTGGCAAACATTAAGAGTGTGCCATACATTCTTGTGATGAATCCAAAGATCTGATGATAAAAGCCTACGCAAATGCTAAACACAGACTTTGGATGGCACATTTGAAAGTCCCCTGCGCCATGGGTTGCCAAGTTTGATCAAAAAGTGTTTGGACGATCAGTTTTGCACACCTCTTTTTTACATTGTCTTACTCGTAGGCGTTGTCTTGGCTACTTGTACTTGCCTTGATAAGAGCGACAAAGCCCCTCACAGGTGTTTTGAAATGTCTTATTGTGAATGCTAGCTATTATTTTTTTTTTAAAGTGAAATTCTGTTTTCTTTTTGTGCTTTTTCTTCAGAGGTGAATCCGAGGCAAGTTCATTTTTAATTGATCTTTAATATCCTATGTTTTGTCACTTCAGAAGCACTTTTAATTGCATTTGATTTGTTACAAAGGTCTAATTTATTGAATGGTTTGTCAGACGTTGTCTCAGATGTCTTCTGAAAGAAAATCCCTCAACTCAGTCTAAAGGCTGCACCCACTGATAAATGGTAGAGACTGGCCTGGCTGGCTTTTGCAGGGCTAATAACTCAGATTTTTTTTTCCCTTCAGAGCTTAGGAATAGGCTGTAGCATTGCATCAGTGTAATATAAAAGAAGTGGTTTTAGTATCTTTCATCTCCTCAATTTTTAGATGAAAATAATGCAGATGTGATCAGTGTATTCTGCAGGGACAGATGGGTAAAGGTATATTTTACACATACAACAGATTGCTGTAAACAAGACATAGATCAGATAGATTACTGGATATATTTATTCCAAAATATCATTTTGCTTGATAATGCTGGTACTAGAGTTTCATGTTTTTTGAAAGGACTTAAATAAGTATGTGAAAACAGTTTAATAGCATCACGCAGCACCAGCAACTGGCATTTTAATTGTAAAGTATACTGTATATATGCTGTATCACTGCACCCCAGAGACCATGTCCTGTTGTCCATTTTCAGCCAGAGTAAATCCTCTCTATGACTTAAGAATTACTTTGCAGGATGACCAACTGCCACTTAAAGTTACTGTCTGCTGCTACTGTAGCGAGCATGGAGTTAATAGAAAAGGCTTTGTCTGCAGCAACAGCTGGCGGTGGGAAACATTAGGTATGCTCTGGGAGTGCAAGGGCCCGTCTGGCTGGCTTTCCTCACACAGCTATTCTCACTCTCCTGCTGGGCAACTGACAGGCGAAAGTAATAGTAAGCGTGTGGAAGAGGCCTTACCTGAAGGGCCACTCCCCCGATACAACCCCTCCAAATGGAATCAAAGTGGCACAATGCACCCCACTGTTGCATCAAAGAGATCTCCCCATCTCTTGTTAAGCTCGGTGCATAGAAGCGTTCCCCTTTGAAGACCTTCTCATCTGAAGTCAGCTGTGTCTCACTGACAAGATAAAGTGTCGATGGTGTTTCTCACTATGATTTTGATCTACAGGCAGACAGTGTTCTGTCTCTACCAAAGAAGTGCAGTATGCTTTTGTTTCCCTCAATAAAAGACAAAGACGTGTAATAAAGTCTGGGAATGTGCCTTGTAAATATTGAACAGAAAATACCTTGAGTGCATTTGTAGCCATTTGAGGGGAAGTGTCATTATGTTGCTATTTAGTAAAAGCTGAAGATGGCTCCTTTATTGTGCAGAATGTTGCTTTTTAATGGAACACATTTATGTCCACAACTTCAGGTTTTAAAAGCTTTTCTGGGCTAATTTGTGTAAAAGTATTTCATTAAAACCCGTAAGAACATTTGGAGGAGTGAAAGCTCAACAAGGCTGCTGCTTAGTAATTAGTCTTGTTATGGGTATGTCACATGCAGAGTGCTACAAGTGCAGTACATGTGCTGGTTAATGAGACATTTTTTAAAATACTTTCTTTATATATTTTCTAAACTTGTTTTTTATCTGTCTAGAATGTAGAAAAAATTAAATTTGTAAGGAAAACTTTGGGATTTTTTGTCATATTACATGTTATTGGTTTATTAGTGCAGTTTGTATCTCTTTGGTGGTGTTGTATTTGAGACCATATAATTTATTTAGCAATTAAACAGGTTTTATGACCAATGCCCATGCAATGCCTTGGTGTCTTAGGAGACATTTTCCTGTATTATATTTAAACATGAAGCGATTGAAAGACAAATACTGCTAAATAGAATTAAACTTATAGCGTCAGCCACCTTTGTAGTTGGAGTGCTCTTCTGAAGTTCTAATATTTTAGAAATCAATAAATATAGTAAATATTTTTATTATATTTTAAATGATATTATTTCATGTCCTTGTGTATTTTTTTAATCATTTTAGATATTTAAACCTAGAAGGGTTATTTTTAGATGGTAAATTGTACCACACAAGCATTACATATCACTGGTGGACCAACATGTTACGTGTAGACATGTAGACATGTTACGGGACGTACAGGTACTGATGGAACTTGGCCAGTGAACTTCTCTACTGGAATTACTGACTTTGAGGGAAAATAACAGCTCAAAAAATAAAAATCGCTCACACCTCGATTTTTTTTTTTACAGTTAGTTTGATGAGTTCCAGATTTATTTATTAATTACTTTGAGTTGGATGTTCAGTTCCCCCATTTAAATATTAGGTATTTATTACTTTGAGTTTGATGTTCATATTCATTACGTTTACTGAGATGTTCAAACAGTTATCCAGTTTCTAATAATGACAAAGATTGTTCATTTCCACCAATGTCGAATTTAATTTAGTAATCATCTGATTGTGTAGATGCTGTTCATGTTAAGTCAATGAAAGCAATTTGGATTTGTATTATCTTCTCTGTTTATCGGCCATAATTTGTCGGTCCGATGTATATCATGCATCCCTAATAGAAGATAATTTTAGCAAATACCATTAGATACCAGTCTACCTGAGAATTTAAAGAAAAATCATATTTTGCTGGTATGACACAGATACTTATCCAAGATACTCATGTTTTCTCAGAACTACATGTGCATGATGTGTGGAAGTAATTGCCACAAACTGTGACAATGTAGATTGCTAAATTTGCAGAATTTGTGCTTGTCTTTTAAATTATAATTCATGTCCTATAATAGCTACTGAAGTAAGCATGCACTGTTTGCGGTTAAACTGCAGACATTCCTCCAGTGCTGTCTGTGTTTTGTCAGGGGTTGTCAGCAGATGAAGTTTGGTAGCATGTGGTTGCCCTGGAGATGAGATAAAGGGCGTACCCAGGGGGTTGTGCTGTGTGGTGACTGACAGCCATAGTCCTCTCTTGTATCTCACACACTGGGCGCTAAATGAGGTAGTTGCTCCATCCAGTCATGTATTAGTAGGGTGTTCAGAGCTCTACTCTTTGATTTACTGTAAAGCCTACACAAGAGGATGGTAGGCCTACACCATTAACAGTTGTTCTTTCTGTTGCCCCTTTGTTCATGTCCGCTGTGTGGAGAATCATTAGGCCGAATACAGTGTTAGGAAAATTCCATGCAGGGTAAGATAAAAGATAAAATGTTTGCACTATTTTAAGATGGTGGTACAAATAGTGTATTAATAAGGACATTTCAAAATACAATTTTCTTTTTCTTTTTTTTCTTTTTTTTTACCTCTGTTGTGCTGTGATAGCTATTTATTTTCTTATTTCAGTGTTACTGTGGTAAATAACATCTTCAGATTCAGACCTCATCAAAGCTTTTTCACCATACACACTCAAAGTGATATGTACCAAATCCCTGCTTCTGTCAAAAGAGATGCAAAGGAGTAAGATGAAATATCTGGGGAGCCATGAAGTCTCTACTTGCAATACTACCAACGAAAGAGCCTCTTTCTTTTTGTCTTGTATTGCTTATTTCCTCCATTTCTTCTACTTTATTCTCGATTGGAAGCTAATCTCTGCTGCTGCTCTCTGATATCACCTGTAAGGTGTTTTTTACTCCAGTCATTTTAATATGGTCAGTAACGACATGACATCCCTGCACAGAGCACCATAAACATGAAAACTGGAGTACTTAATGGGGTTTTTAAGGCTTTTGTAGACTTGCCTTGTCATTTAGTTTACTATAATTCGATTTGGTTGCAGCATTAAGCAGTGTTATTGGCAAAACAATTGGCTTTAAAAAAAAAAAAACAACAACCTTAGAAGCTACCTGACACAGAACTGAATTTATCTGTATATTTATCAGTAGACTTACATATTTGGATGTACAATACCAACAGTAAGCATTGACATTTAAACTGATAAAACACCCTGAAAGCAGACGGTCTGATTGTGCTTTTACTGTTTGCTTAAATTTAAAATATTTAAACTGTTTCTTTATCTTTTTCTTTATTTCCATTTATCTTTGCTACTTGGTCTTGTGATCACTTTAAGTGAGTTGGTAAGTGCTTGAGTACTCCTTTCTGTAGTGTCCACTAATGAGCAGTGGGCCAAAATCATTTGTGATGATTCCCAAACTTAATAAATAATGCATATAAATAGAAAATAAACACAAAATGGTTGTTCCAGGTCTTTCTCCGGCGTTGCCCTAATTAAAATATGGTAAATATATTTATTCATGCAAATGGTCACTTTGAGGTATAGCAGCAACAGAGTGTTGCTTGCGAGCCTCATCTGCAACTCATTTCCTTAAGCTTTGCTAGTGTGTGCTAAAATTGAAATCCTACATAATACTTATTAGACTATTAAGGTGTGCTAGTTTAGAGTGGAGAAGCAAAATGAAGTAGGTTTGTAGGCAATCAGCTTCGTGACCTCCACAAATGACGCTAGAGGGGTAACTACAGGGATGTCATGCTGTTACTAACCAAGCTGGATGCATTGGGAGTAAGAACGCGGTAGCTTGTGGGTAGTGTAGTATTTTGTAACTAAGTCCTGTCCCATTTGTGGGCTATCTTCTGCGGAAGTGCTTTCAAGATCTAATGGGGGATATAGCTGTGCTCATGATAAATGCTAAAATAATCTTTTTTCCCCTTTATTAAAATGATAAGGTGCTCAGAATTTACCACCTAGGACAGTATCGGATACAATTTAACCTCAGAGTTGCTTTAACACAATCAGCTATACAAGAACGTTGCCTAAATTACCATAAAAAGTTTAGTAAATTTTGTGTAAATTTGTAGAAAAAAGAAAAAAAAATTTGTTTCAATCAGGAACTTTCTAAATAAAGAATAAGTAAACCAGACCACTACATATGAGCCCTTTATGATCGACATTTTGGTTGATACAGACATATTGGTGTCTGTTAATTAACAATTATTACAAAGAAAGCAATCAGATGATCATGCTGATTTTGTTGTAGTTTTCCTGTGTGTACTCTTTTCCTAGTTTTTGTTGGATATAAGGAAACAAGGCATTCAGTTGATGGCAGAATATGTTTGTTTTTCTGGCTGAATAGCTAAAAGATCCACTTCCAGACAACAGCAGCTAGGTATTGATCTTCAATCAGTAGACTTACTTTAGAGTCAAAGTAAGAATGATAGGACCACATCACTGGCACAATTCATCTTATGGAAAAGTTACACTCAGTGGCACTCAGGGGCAGCCCCAGCAAAATCTCAAATGGCAATAGAGCCTTTCAATCTGTGGTCTCACTCAGTACAAGTGTTGTTATTCTGTTCCTGTAGATAACTGAAATACACTGACATACAATATAGCAATGCTTACTGTTAGGTGAAGAAAAGGAAACTGTGACAATAGCACCATTCTGTTGTATCAGGTTCTTCAAGCAATTTATGTTCCTGGTGAGATGAAATCATTGATTTTTGTGGGAATTTAAGGCCGGTTTGATGCCTATTAGATAAACAATTGTTGTCACAGTAAGAGTTGTATATGTTTCAACATAATTATGAACGGTCAAACATCTGACAGACAAGTTCTATTAAACTTTTTTTTTTAAATGGAAATTTGAAGGTTAGTAATTTTATAACCCTCAGTTTTAGACCTTCCAGTCATTATTAATATACTGTAGTTTCTATTTTTTGCCACTTAAATCATATAGTTGGCTTTTTTATATTATATATTATTTACTGTATATGTGGGATCTTTATTAAAGGCAAAAGCATTAAATGTATAATACCAGATTATAAAGCATACGCTGCATGAAACGCATATAACTGTATGTCCATAAAATATGTACAGGAACCAGCTGAAAAACAGACCATGCAAGTAAGTTGGTGCAGTTTTGATTCAGATATACATGTAAGTACAATTTATAAGAACCTCAACCTTCATTTCCTGCATAGTTTTCTAGCAATTAGTGAGTCACTGTCAACAATGGAAATGAAAAACATATATTGTATTTTTCAAACTGTGTGGCCGAGAACTAAAATGCCAGAGTATTTTAGAATCTCCATCTTTTTTTTGTAAATTCAACTGAATTATGAAAAGTTAAAAGTCACTATTATGTGCTAAAGCTTCATCCCACTCTTTAAAGTGCATATAAACATTGGTTACCTTCACCTCGGCAAGCATATACTCACAGCAGACCCACACACTAACCTTTATGTAACTGAAGTATGAAAAAAAATCAGTTGCATAATAAAAAATAAGAGTTCAAGTGATTCATGCACCTGGTCAGCTATTTGCCGGTCAACATTGCAGTTAGCTTCTTGCATTAAAAATCTGCTTAATTGCTATTCCTCAAAACACTTTCACACTTTTTTTGTGAATCTGACTGAAAACAGATCATCTCACCAACTTACGGGTCTGATTTCTAGCATGCAGCTCATTGGATATACTGAATCTTTTATGAGTCTACATTTTCATGCATTTATGAGTCATATGAAAGACACAATACAGATTTTATTTTACTCTCTAATTGAGTAGTTGGGTTTTTTTGTCTTGTCATTTACAGTAGTTGTTAGAACGTATTTACCATGCATAATTTAGAATTCATGCAATTATACAAATGTGTTCAGTAATTTAAAAAGATAGTCCGATTCAGAGAGACCCAGTTAAGAGTTTTTGGTTGGTTTTTTTTAGCTTATAATGTTATTTCAGATGGGGGAAAATATCCTAAATCCAATCAAATCAGTTGTTCAGCAGTTGTGCCTTGATGTTGCCTCATTGGGGAGTTTAAGCTTTTGGTACCTCCACATAAACTTTTGAAAAATTACACAATTGGCATCACAACTCAACTATATAAAATCAAAGTACATTAATAAACTAAATTCTGAATATCAACTTTAGATATATTTGTATCACAATAACTAATAAGTAAGTAAAAACTGCTAAGTGCAGGTCATGGTGAGGTCCTTGACATTTACGGGCCCATTTTGTTACGCAACATACCATACTGATGAACAACAGTTCAAACGAACAATTACTTCTGAAAAAAAGTTAAAAGTGTATAACATGGCTATAGCATAAAGGTATTGCGCACCGTTATCCAGCCCTACTTCTGAGACTGTAGCGATGCCAATTTTGATGCTGACATTACCAGTGGATGCTTCAGTAAAAGGCACTGCTCACTTTTTCACAGGTGCAAAGCTGCAATACAAAAAGCTAAAGCCTGTTCTCTGGAGATTGTCAAATGTCACACAAAAAATAGGACAGCATTTTGCAGCTAAACTCCTGGAATGCAATAAATATCATACATTTTATCTGTGAAAGTATCCAAAGGTGGAACTTTTCTAAGGATTTTAGCTCTCTATGTGTACTATATAATTTTTGACATAAAGGTTAGGAAGCTCAGTTGGGTTTAATTTTTCTGGACAGATCTCAGTATTATGATCAATGGACAAGTGATAAAGTAAATAAAGCAGATATTGCAGTCACCTACGGAACTGCTATAGTATGAATGTCAGTGGGTATGAAATTGGACAGTCCGCAGATCACAAAGTACATTTTTTTTGCTCTTCTCCTCCCAGAAGTTGTCAAACAATAGTCTTCTTAAGTTACAGTATTTTGTTTCTTTAGTTGGAACTATAACAAATACTAAAACTGCCAGAGTAATATTTGTATTCTGAAGAGAGCAGTTTAATAAGAGAAAACATTATCGGAATCTACATGTACAGTGGTTAAAATGATGAACTGTGATGTCATATTGATTGATTGATTGATTGATTGATTGATTGATTGATTGATTGAAGTCTATTAAAAAATATAAGACAAAAAGTACGAAAGAAAGAAAACACAGTCTATAATGCACCCATAATGTCCAACCAATGACATATTATGCACTCAAGGGCTTAAACAAGCAAAAATAAATTATTAAATAAAAAAATAATTAAAAGAAATAAAAGAATGAAAAAGAGAATTGATCAAGCACTGAGCCCTGCGGAACACCACATTTTACTAAGATGTTCAGAAATGTAATGGTATGCCACTACTAAACTGCCAACTCTGTGAAATAGTGAAACAAATTGCCACCGGTTGCTTAAATAGGAACAGACCCATGAATGAGCTACTCCTCTAATACCATATTTATACATTTTTGATGATCATTTTTGTCAAATGCTGTTTTAGATCTATAAAATACCCCACCTTATGTGCCTTCATGTCCACTGCAGTAGCAAATTCTTCCACTCCAATTCCAAGTTTCATTATTGGTAACCCAGTGGAGTGATTAGCTCTAAAAAACATATTGATTATCATTCCAAAAATATTTCTTATGTTCTCCAGTCTTTGGACATATAACTTTTCCAGTGTCTTTGAAAACTGTCTGCTGTGTGTGCTGTGAAACTGGTCTGTAAAAATAAATGTCTATTTTCATTTGATTAGGTAATGTCCCTCTTTTAAAGGAAAGGTTGCAAATATACATCAAAGACATATCAAATTCATTGCAGTCTGTTTTACTTTTACATTTTTTCACCATATCCATTAGCTACTAATTCATTTACAGCGCTGAGAAACATATGTCCCTGTCCACCTCCACATCTTCCATATTTGTTAGGTTCATTCTTATCTCTTATCTAAATTCATTACCCTCATAGAAAAGCAAAAACATGTTTTATTAGTTGCCATGAACAAACCTGGCAACCTGAGAGGAGTTATTTACTTTGATATACAGTGGAAAATATATTCAGCATATTCATACATACACATGAAAGTTACATAATTTTAAATTTGGCATATTTTAAAGATGTAATCTAACATTTTATTAAGAAATTCTTGACATACTAATTCTAATCTAATTACACATATTTTGCAATGTAATCTGGGCTAATAGTTGTACCCAACACATACACATACATTATACATTACTACCCAACCCTAATGGATGGCTATACTGTATGTGTATAGTGCGAGGTTACATTAGGTTTGCTGTCTGTACATATATAACATTTTATCTGTCTGTCTTTAATGTCTAATTCAATTGGGTGGCATGTTTTGTTCTAATGCTCAGACCCTCTGACTTTGCAGATCTTTCTGTAGCTGTCCAGAAGTTCTCCCAGTCCCTGCAGGAGTTCCAGTTTGAGTGCATAGGGGATGCAGAGACAGATGACGAGATGAACATCGGTAAGTTTATTTTGGCCAGGCCCAGGAGCGCACACCTTTCTCTTTGCAGACGTCACTTTCTTTCCTCTTTGTTCTTCCCATTCAGTCAGATTGCTTTCTCAGTCTGAGCCTTTTCTGACTTTTCTGTAAGTATGTTCTTGTGAGACACTTAAAAATAAGTGGCTACAGTACTTACACATTTGATGTTATTATATTTGAGCTATTTAATATCAGTGAAAGTCGTAAAAGAAAAGAGGGAAAAACTGAGTCAGTGGGAACTGTTTTTTTAAACTAAATTCAGCGTACTCTGCAAATTCTTGGAATGGAATTTGGCTCTGAATATAGATCCTAAAGTCTGTCTGTGATGCATGTATAATTAATGCTATTGATTTGCGTATGATGCTTCTGCTGTATCTTTTCAAGCCTAGAAGAGATCAAAGGGACTAATTGTGATCAGTGTCAGAGATTAATGGAAGTGTGAACCTCCTAGCCTTTACCAGGAATATGAAAGCAGCTGTGCAGTTGGCCTCTAATGGGCAGGACTCCCAGTCTGGCCTCTTCTTCCTCTTCTTTTTTTTTCACTGTTCATTATCCACAGCTTGAGTCCTCCGCTCCGTGGAGCTGGAGACTGCTGAATTACTGTCCATCTGTGAGGGCTAGACTGGATATCGGCTTTAATGTTCATCTTAATACATAATGAATAGTCATTCTTCCCTTTTTTCTCACAAAGCTGCTGCCTCTGTATGATAGGCAGAGGTGCAGAAGACCAATGATGAAACCCAAAAATCCACACCCAAATTCAAGCCTCATTAGAATCCAGTACTCTTTAATTTGAGGCAACACACCCTTTTCCTGGCCTTCAATCAAGAGCAGTGTTGATCACAGTTTGGACAATGGACATTTTAGCTTCCCACCTAAATATAGCAGGGCTTGCTGTGTATTTACAGTGAAAATCACTGGCCAATGGAAGCCATATTGTGGCTAAGTTGAGAGCTACAGGCACCGTTTGGAAGCACTTGACTTTGTAATACAGATGATGGTACATTCACTTGGGAGACCTTTGATCAAGACCAATGTGGATGCAACATTGCACAAATGAGATAATGGAATTGAAGGTGAAATAACACATTTTAAATTCTTTGCATCCCTAGCACACAATTTCTTGCCCTTTAAATGGACTCTTATTTTGCGTGTGAGCGTTGAATTTAATTGTTCAGTATCTTCTTGAAGAGAAACGATTTCATCACACTCTAAGCTATACTACTAACTGCGTTCACAGACCATCTCGGAGAGACAAGGCCATGATTACTATTTAAAGAAAAAAAATGAAACCGCCTGTTGAAATCAATCTAGTCATCAATGAAACTCAGCTTTCTAACTGACATAGCCAGACCCTTGCGAGAATGCCATCCACAGTCTTGATGCAGTTATTGGTATAGTTCACTTTGATGCTTTCAAATTCCCCACACAACATCGCGATCCTGTATGTGCTGCCAGACGGGTGCACCTGACCTTTGATTGATTTCACTCTATGACTTCCTGCAGTGACATTCACATTCTACGCCAGTTATCTAGGAATCGATGGGGCCAAAAGATTGATGTGGCTTCAGAAATTAAAATTTTTGGAAAAGTTACATGCGCTTCTCTCAGAAGGTCAATCCTTTAGTCTCCAAGCACTGTCTTCAGAGTCTTCAGGGATGAAAAAGTCAGATGTCTAGATATAGATCTAAAGAAAGGCAAATTTTAAACCCATAAAATGTATCAGAAATATAATAATCTTATCGTGTGTGGAAAAAATGTAAATGTACGTGTCTCTATTTATTTTCATATTAGCTGATCTTCCTTATTCCTCCTCCCCTGGGGTAGTAAATTGTATTCCATTCAATCATTCATATAGGCCTATTGCCTTTCCTCCATTTACCAGTGAATGATATGCAAGCTGTAACCTCACGTTGACTCCCATTTTCTTTCTTTGGAGTCTAATCTTGTCCCATCAATGGCTCCAGCTGTGCCCTTTACCCCCTGAGAGGCTTGTGCTGTTGATAAAGAAGCTAGTGGCATTAATAGTAGGGCCAGCCTGCCTGCAGGATCACTGGCACAAAATCATTGCTCCCTGGTTTTTAAAAGCTTTTGTGTATAAATGGACCAAAGTGCCGAAGATGATGCATGGGTCCCCATGCCAGGCTGTTGCAGCTGATAATGATATTACTGTGTTGGCAGGCATAGCAGCTCGACCGCTGCTAAATGGCTGGACAAGGGGTGACAGAGGGGCTGATCAACAGAGGCCACACTGTATCGGCCAGCTATTTAATGAAGCTGTGAAGCTATCAAGGCACAATTCTCTGGCAGATAAGATTTGATGTCTTGTATGCTCAATTCATCTGGCCCAGCAAAATCTAATATAAGCTACTGAAGTAAGGCCCAAATGGTGTGAACATATCTCTACCACATCAGCCTCTCCTACATTGTAACAGTATATTGTAAAGCCTAGCAGGGAAAGAAAATCGAGGGAAGCAATCAGTGGGGTCCATTCAGTTGAAGTATTGTTTTTGCTGCTAGTCTTGGTTTTAAATTGGACAGCTGCATGATTTTATTAGGTTTTAAAATGTGCTGCTCTGAAAGCTCTGAAGCTACCGCCCAAATAAACATTTTAGCACCGTGCTTGTGGGGTGCCAGGGACATCTGAAGTTTTAGTACTGAGCCAATATGTTAAAATATCCATTTTTATGATCTGAATATATCTACACAGTGGGTCACTGTGTACTTGCTCATTGGTGAATATGTTGATGAATTTATTGACCCAATATACAGTATTTCATCTTTAATCCAACATTGTAGAAACAATCTTTCTTTGTATTTCAGCCCAGTCATTCAAAGAGTTCTCCCAGTTGTTGAACACTGTTGAAGAAGAAAGGAGACGCTTGGTAAGAACAACATTTTTATGTTTCTTTTTATAGGTGATTCTGTTAATATATACAACAAAATAGCAGAAGAACACAATGCTTGCTGGCATCAGCCCTCTGTGAGGGTAACCATTTTGACAGAAATTAGTTTGTGTTGTGCTTATTTATATTAATTTGGACCTGTATGGTGTAGAGACATCTTGTGAAAAGAACCGAAACTGCTGGTTTCTAGCCTCCCATTTTCTCTGAGCTGTTGATAGAGCACACGGATTCTGCCACCACTTCGTCTGCACACCAGTCGGTTACTTTATTCAGCTGTGGAAAGAAATTGGTGCTCTATTCTATACACAATGAGGATGAAATGACCTCAGATCTCCTCAGTGCAATAAAGATGCAGTGGTAGGAAATGAAATAGAAAAACAGGTTCAGAATATACGCAGTACATCATAACATGGTATGCCTTGCATTTTATTGATATACTTGATATACATCGTGAAAAGATTGTTTTTATTATCCAATTCAATAATTTCACTGTCTAAAATAAAAAAAACTACTTTTGCATTTCTTTTTGACATGTTTTGACATTCTGTCTTACCAGCTTTGTAGTTAACTGCTCATCCTTCTTTGCTTTAGCACTGTGTTGCTCTGTTTGTGCAGGAAAAAAAAAACCTGCACTAGCATTTATTTTGTAAAAGTAGACATTTTAGAAGGTGGTACTGTGAAGTGTCTCAAGGCAGGATTTACTTGAGTCACATACATACTTTCAGCTGTGCATCTGACTTACTTAGTCAGACATGCAAATGAGAGTTTTGCAGTCTTAAGTTTTGTGACTACCTGACACATTAGGACTTTGTACAGCCAGTTGTAGAGCCATTTTTTCTGTCCAAAGAAAGATTTATTTTGGAACATAAATGTGTAGCACTGATGGGATTTCGAGGATAAACATACATAAACATTTAAGGTAATTCTAAGAATACTAAAATAATTTGATTAAACTACTAAACCGTTCCTTTCCTTTCAGCATCATTTCCATATGGTTGCACAGTACCTCTTCTTGACTATGTATTGTATTAATAAGTAACTGGTAAATCACAGGCTCATCCTATAGATGTTAATATTAACGCTGAAATTTATGTGCAACAATTTGAGCATTTTCCTACCGACATTCAAAGTGCAGCTAAATTTTATGATGGAAAGAACTGCACTTTGTAGCTGTGGGTCATCCTAATCAATTTGCCAAACAGTAAGGGGCTGTTCTTAAATTCATATTGCCAGAGACCGTTCAGAAACTGAGACGGTATACTGCCGAGTTATTTCATGTATGTGTGTCACGTGGGTTCCGCCCCTAAGGAGACTAGCAGCAGGTCCTGGGTCTATTCATTCTAATGGTAGAACTGAACGTGAGCACTGATTATGATTAATTCTTTTGCCCCATACTCACCAAAGTAAACAATGAACCCATTTTTCACAAACCACATTTCTTCCCGAACATTGTGAAACTAAAATTACATTTTTCAGACGAACATAACAGGAAAAAATGATCTTTGCTCAAGAC
Organism: Hollardia meadi; assembly: GCA_037974645.1. NCBI lineage: Eukaryota > Metazoa > Chordata > Actinopteri > Tetraodontiformes > Triacanthodidae > Hollardia > Hollardia meadi. Next base: position 8,639,186 of record JBBPCS010000023.1, read on the forward strand.
CTGTCTCTACCTCAGGAACACACTCCTCTTGCAAGATCTGGAAATCTGCAGCAAGCATATTAAGCTCGCAGATAAAAATGAGAAGCGAAATAAGGCGAAAACATAGACAAGCAATAGCATTCAGTAATGTTCTCTCAGTGGGTGAGAAGTGACCACACCCACTTAGGAGAAAGGAAGTGTATACGATTTTAATACCATTGGTGTAGCTATCTTTGTTCTACAGCATCTTTGATATCGCCTGTCGAGAGTCTTTTTTTTCAAAGCTGTGATCCTTGTAAATTATTTACTTGCTGTGGATGAGGCATGGTGTTTAACACCTGTGCCAGTCTGAACTAGTAATATCTGCAATGATTCAGCAATGATGATGAGCTTGGAGGGAAATGACATTTGCTTTTAATTCAATTACTAATTTTATATTAGCTTCATCCTTTTTTGTGATCCATAATCAACACGCCTGAAAATATTAAATATTGATAATATAACATTGCAATACTCAAGTGTATCGAAATTTTCTTACACCCCTAATAACCATGATGAGCAGAATTGCCTGTTTGTGTGCAGCTTCATTTGCACCAAATTTAAGTCAATCGTTTGTGTGCATCACCTACAGCATGAAATATAGCCAACGGTGCAAGTTATCTTATGGATATGAAGCATCAGGATAGTATGAACTTAACCCCATGAAGGATTCCTGGCCTATGATGGAACCAGTGGCGGGTGTAAGACAATTTTGTGAAATTAGTTTATATTTAGGAATATTGTATTATAGCAGTTGTTCTCTCTCTTTCTTTTTTTTTTTTACCCTAACCCTAATCTAGGTTCTTTACCAGTCCCCATCAAATAAGATTAAGGCTGATTTTCTTCCCTGAGTGTTAATATTGATTAATAATTTTGTCTTTAAAAAAAGCATGTAATTGAATGTGAAATAACAGATTTTAAATTAACTGGACAGTTGGAATATAATTATTAGTTTCTTAGGGAGACAAAAAGCCCTGTGAAGAGGAATTCTATTTACGAGCCTTTAACAAATGCAAAGGTTATATATTTGATATTCAAACTTTAATTAGGTCACGTTATTGATCACAAATAGCAGCCACAAAGAACAGCCTAACGTGACAGTAAACTAACTAACCAACTAACACCAACTAGACAAAACTGCAAACCACCATCTCTGCTGGAATCGAGCCTGGCCGATGGCGTTGCTGTGACTTCGCCTGTCAGGTAGCAGGTGTGTGCCTGGATGCTAGATGGTAAGTCGCTTCCATTGGAAGTCCGACAGCAGAATATCCTTCTTGTTTGTAACCAAGGCGACAACACAGTCTCTCCTCTGGAGAAATGAATTGCTTGAATCCTCTTGCTTTCAAGAGGAAAAAAGAAACCTCTTTAATTCCCTCCACAGAATACCAAGGAATGAACCTCCATTTCTCTGAGTTTAACGCAGTAAATGCCATGTTGGTGAAATTTTAGGCTATAATTGATACTCTGATATCCCATTCCCATGAAAGCAGCATGGAGCACTATAGAAAGCAGACAGAAACACTGAACTAAAGAGTCTTTGCTATGGAAATGATACACTGTTTAGTCTCATTTGTGTAAACTGGCAGTGTTGTTGCAGGCTCCATTCTTTTGCAAGTAGTTGCAAGTTTCAACTCGTCTCATCGTCATTATTTATTGTAAACTTAAAAAAACTCTGAACTCTGAACACCCCCTGGGGGGAAGTACCACCCCTGTTGAGAAAGGTGCATAGAGCTTTCAAGTAGATACCTGAGAATTTGTTTTTACCAGGTTTATATGAATGTTACGCTGTTCTTTGGCTGTTAAAGTCAGTCGGTGCAAGTTTTTGACTCCTCCTGAATAAACAATTTACCATCAATTTGTCTGTAAATGTGTTTGTTTGACACATTGTTATCTTAAGTGCTCCTCAAGCTGTTGTGGCATTTGCTTTTCATAGTTATCCGGTTTTCAGTTTATATCAATCACACGGCAGTGCTGTGACTGTTACTGCTAACATCTCATCCTGGGCAGCAAAATATTCCTAAACCGATGGAGTCTATCCATTTAGGGATATCCAATAGACATACCTGACAACTTATGTGTGGATTTACAAAGGTTTTCAAGAAGAAGTTATTGGTGTATCACATTTCTGTTGTCTGCAACATATTTATTAGATCATCTTCAATGCCTTCTCATCCCAGCTCACCACATATCGACGATTTGTCATGCGACCTTCTTGTCATATCCAGACGCGCAAGGTACCCTTTGGCGTCAATGGACGATGCGCTAAGCCTTCCCTTCAACCAACGCGTAAAGGCTCGTGCCCCGCACATCCTAGCCTGACGCACAACATCTACGTTACTTTGATTAAGTTTAGGCACAAAACAACGGTGACGTTTGCTTAAGTTTTGGAACAATTGCACAAAACCTACGTGGTTAGGTTCAGGAAATGACTGGTGACGCTTGGTTTCACATGGGATGTGAACTCCGGTCTCCTGGATGAAAGTCGTCTGCGTGACCCTCCACGCAACCTCCAACCCTCTTGGAGCTTTCTCGCTTTTAAAAATATAGTACGTTGCGATTCATCATCTGCTGAAGTCGTTAGACCCTTGTGAGTCTGGATAGGACGCGAAGGGGCGTGACAAAACGTTGATATCTGACGACATGTGCAAGAGAGCGGGCTGTCATCTTGGATACAAAAACTGGATGTGACATACTCGCCAGTAAACTCAGTGGGACACCGGGCTGGTTGGCTCTCACTGCCCCTGGAGCGTCAAATCAGGCTCTGGCATATGGTTGTGACTGTCTTTCTGGTGTAGTGGTGGTCATTTGATGGCTGTTGTGGATGATCACGGAAGATTTGGGCACACAGAGTTATATGGTACTTAAAACAGCCTTTTTGTTTTTTAGTGCATGGCACAAATAAGAATGCATACATGTTTTGGGGAAAGAAATCTGGATGGGATAAAGACACTGCTTCACAGCTTGATGTTTTTTATGGCATTTATATGCATAAATAATAGAAACACAGAAAAAGACAAATACATAATAATGCAGATGTTTACAGGTTTATTTCTTTTATTTATGTTTAATTTCATAGAGTGCAAAGAAACAAATACAAATCAGGATGACAAGCAGAGACAGCTGAACTGGATAACAAACTAAATGACACCACAGCTGAGTAGAGGACGAAAACTGTACAGCATGCACAATTGCAAAGTAATGGAAATAAACTTAATAAATCAAAGCAGCTGCGGCTAGTCAAAGAAGCTATAGGGTGCAGTACGTCGTTGAGCTGTGATAGATTTAATAAGTAAAAATCTATTCATAGCACACACACCCTACAGTATCCCTCTCTACTTGCTTGAAATGTGCCCTCTTTGCATCATCTCTTTTCTCTTCACCTAGCAGTCTTCTGCCTCATCATATCACAGGAATATGCAAGAAACACAGCTCTGATCCCTGCACCTTGAGCTGTTGGTTAATTGTAATGTTGGTGATGGGGAGTAAAGCCTATTTTGTACTTGCACATATTTAAATCTCTCGGGAAACGAGTGCCAGCAATGAAACTCATGTCAAATGTAAACCTATTTTTAAAATCCCTATGATAGGAAAACGACTTTTTGATATAGTTTCCCAAGAAGATTATACTGAGGTGGTACTTACTTTGCACTAAAACTAACCTTTTTTTTCTTTGCTACTCCTTTAAATAAAGTATTAATTGCTAATGACTCACCTCACTTGGGGGTGTAAAACTGTGACAGACATTGCTTAATAAGCTATGTAGGCATTGTGCTCATTTTCCAGCTAGAAACAGGCAGTGTATTCAAAGCTCAGTGTTTATTAGGCAGGCTGCTAGGACCATGACCATGACATACAGTACACCAAACATATTTCTATGTCCATGCTTCCAAAGCTGTCTCTCTCAGTGCCACCTTGTCATAAATTGATCTATATCATAAATAAGTAAAAATGCTCTTTTATGTATTCTAGCCCATAGAGTCAGCATTGAAAACTCAATTGCCCTCATACCGCCATAGTGATTTAAACCGGAGATCAAAAGCTCTATCCAGCCCAGCTCAGTCCTGCTGTTGTGAGTCAAGATGAATGTTAGATACATTTTGGAAATTGGACAAACCTTTATCATTTCACAGATTCACCACTGAAAAACAAAGAACAAACAGTTTTCCAGAATAAATACCTACATGTATATGGTTCACTATATGCTACAACTGTCAGAAACTAGCTAAGTTAGCTTATTAGTAAACAAAAAACCCAAAAAACTTCCTCACTTACTTTTTTGTTCTGTGGCTTTCCATTTTGCAGTTTGTTGTTTCCCAGGCCAGGCTACTATTCGTCTTGAATTTCACACCCATGTATGACAGTAACATTAATTAAAATGAGCTCAGTGAACAGTTTTGAAATATTGTAAGTGTTAGAAATGTATAGAGCATCAAGTTATCGAGTTATTTAGATGTCATAAATTAGAAATACAACCTTCATATGCCTACAGATTGAATCCCCATATTGTTATCACTAAAAGTTTCAGATTTTTTCATATTGATGACATATTCACAACTGAGCTTTGCAAACACTCAGCAGTAACCTTCCTTGCGACTGTCTGCGAAGCCTCTAATTTTCGGACATCCAAGAACTTTGACAAACTTGCTTGAATAAATCATGTTTATCAAATTAGACCAAGTAGTGTCAGGTGTCAGAATAATATAACATATATTTCTCTACAGATTTAAGTTTGACTATAAAAGACATGTTGAGGGCAACAAGCTAATTGTTGTAGACTCCATGAGGAATAAAAGAATGGTCTTTGGAGAACTTCATGACTTGCATTCATATTTTTCACAAACAGCTAATCACATCTGCAAAGTGTTCATTAAATTTGATTATGTTGCTGTCAAGCTGAGGAAAGTCGCCACAGAAAGTGAATAGCAGAGTTAATTACACAGTGAAGTTTAGATTTTTACCTGCTTTTTATGCCGGTTTCTGATAGCTGTATCATTGTAAACTATGATGGCATATTATGACGGTTTATATACAAAATGAGAACATACAAGCTACAAGGTAAATGTGAATGTGTCAGGGAGAGAGGTGTCAAAGGCACATATTATTATTATTATTGTTGTTGTTATTATTATTATTATTATTATTATTATTATTATTATTGGCTTGAATATTGTTCAGGTTATGAAAGACAGAAAGCTTATTTTTCAGAGCACTTTGCACCTTTTATTTTACACGAAACTCTTGACTAACTGTCACACAAGAGAGCACAGAGAGGAAATTCCTCAGATGTTTTCCAGATCAGCGCTGTCACAGTGTGTGCCTCTGGTTGGGTGAGAAAGGCAGGAAAGCGCTGATGACCAGAAGGTTTCTTTCTGGACTTTGTGTAATTTGAATGCAGTTGATCTGCACAACTCAATTAGTGAATGTTAAACCAACACATGTTCATCAAATGTGTGAATTTTATTTTCACAAGGGAAGTATATTATCCTCAAAACATGACATATTTTACATCATACCAGTTAAGACTTGAGTCTCTGTTATACTTAAATCGTAATAGTTGGCAGATGGTATTTTTAGTTGTAAGGTTTACTAGGCTTACTGCTAATATATTTGACAGATGTTGCAGTTATAGCAATGCATTGGTAAAAAGAAACTTGTCACTGTGTGGGTGTAAAGTTTCAGCAGCGGATCCTGAAATAAAATCCCAGATCCCCCACCGCCATTACTCCCATATCACATCTGGACTGAATCTGTGAACTAAATATAGAAAGGCACAGACTGATAAGAATTACTGCAACCCAGTCATTTCAAAGCAGGTCGAGAGGAAACCTGTATGGCTCAAATAAAGCACCCTATCCTTTGTGGAATGTTAACTAGCAAACTGTATATCAAAGGTGTGCCTGCTGCATGGAATAGAGTCTTACCAGTACCCCAATTTCTGCAGGCCTTGTCAAGCTTGAAGCGTTTTATTGTCTGTTGGCTTGGCGGATGGCCAGGCCTTAAATCTTTTTGCTTGTGCACTTTGTGATTGGCTTACCAACTACCCAAGTGTGTTATTTTTTTTATTCCACAGTAAGACTTCACAAATGCTATCTTTTTAGAGAAGATTTCTGGTATAATTCCCCTGCCAATAACCCTTTCAGCAGCATAAAAAGAGCGAAAGTGATTCAGGTTCTGCATGGATTGAGAAGGTTCAGCACTGCTGAGCATGGTTGGCATTTCGGAGTGGAAGGGCAGTGTCCCGATGTTGTGCCTTTTGCAGTGATGATCATAACCTCCTGGGGAATGGGGGGGGGGGGGGGGGGGG
>JBBPCS010000023.1:8645607-8659105 GCA_037974645.1 Hollardia meadi
TTTTTTTTTTGTTCTTAAAATTTGGCTTGCCCCCCCCCCCCCCCCCAATTATTCATGAGAAGGAATGCAAAATATAAGCGTACAATCCAAATAGATCAGGAGGACATCAATGAAGTCAGTGATTTTAAATGTTTAGGTGTCATTCTGGACCCCCAACTCAAATTTGATAAACATATTAAAAAGTTATGCAAGACAGCAAAGGCAAATCTAAACTGTTTTGGAATGATAAGACATTACATACCTTAAAGCAGCGCAACTCTTCTTGCATGCAATGGTTTTTTGTTTATTTTTACATATATCCTATTGTGTTACTGTACAAGTGCAAGTTGCTCGGTTTTGAAAGCTTCATGAAGTTCTCTTTTATCAAATTTTAAATGTGTAAACAATCTCGGCTGTACTTTGTCCTTATGTCATAAAAACAAACAACAAAGGAATTGCTATGAGCAAGTATTATATGATCAAGTTAATGTTACTATTTATTACGCGATTAACTTAAGGAATGGACTCTTGTTAATGAAGACACGTTATGATCTTTATATATACATTATTATTTTTATTTTTTTTATCATAATTCCCTTTTTTAAGTGGAAAAGCCTATCAGGGGTTGCAAATTAGCCTTTGCTAGAAACCCTATACGTTACATCTGCACCATGTTATTGTAACCTGCCTTGTTTGTTTTTACGTTGTCACTGACAAATAAACTAATAAAATAAAAATAAATCCAAAATAATCTGTCTTTGGCAGACATATTATTCCCAAATAGAGCTGTGTGATAAAAAAAAATAAAATGTGCAGTCTTCAGTATCACAGTCGAAGTGCTGTTCTCCCTTTAAAAATACTACTGCATCATCAAGCAGCAGTGCATTTATAATATGACACTGTAAACTTAGAGTATTCATTTGCATTTACAAATTTTGCAATCGGATTAATGTAATTTTGTTACATGTAGTGCCTTCCTCCCTCACCTATTGGATATAGAGAACTGATATCAGTAGGGGTTCTGCAGAGTGCTGCTTGAAGGCATCCTGGTTCCACAGTCGATATGCTGTTGAAGCCAGAGTTGACTACAAAGAACAGTGTGGGCTTGTTGCTACAAGCCATACTTTCATTCCTGGCCAACGCAAAGGCATAAAATAAAAGCACAGCAGCTTGTTTGTGGTCATTCCCTTGGTGAGATCACACATGAACAAGCCGGTAGAACTCAAACCTTTCGACAGATCTCCCACTAAGTTTCTGAGTTCACTGCTCAGTCAACACTCAACTCAGTGAATCCTTTGCATGTCTTTACATAGCCATAACCCCTGTGAGGGACATTCCAGCCTCAAATTCAGACCCTCACCCATCTTAATTTATTTTACATGACTTGACTGCCACTGGTCTGCAAAAGTACACTGGTGTCTTCGCAATCCAACCTTCAATGTAAAGCAACTGTATAATTTCCCGTCGAAACTGAAAAATCAAAAACGAAACATGTTTTACAAATGCCCTACGATTCACTAACAAACACAGTGTGGTTTACAAATACACAACAAGAGCTAATGCATTTTGTTTTGCAAATACAAAACATACCTAATAAACAAATACACAACATAATGCATCATGCTTCAGAAACAAACAAAGCACCTCTTACAAGCACTCGGCATTTTCTCATAAATGCTATAATTAATTCGTCCTCCATAAGAGTGCGAGTTAGAAGACACAGTGCGGCAAAGATGGAGGGCGAATTATTCATAGAATGGAATGAGTTATACTGTAAGGTTAAACATTTAATCAGTTGTCATTAAGGTACACGTATGGACTGACGGGTACAGCACAGATGCAAATGATTAAGTCATTGAAGAATTTATTGATGATGACTATTTGGTGTATATTAATAATGGGGAAGAATGGTGTTATGGCCGTTGCCACCTTGGGTTTTTTCGAAAACAAAAGTGACCATATTTGGATCAGAAGGTGGAGCTGGGGAGGATAGGATAGCAACTTGTCAATCACAAGGTACCCGAAAGCATACCCTGCTTTATCGTCTATTTTACTCTAAATGGGATCATAATTCACAGAATGAGAAACATGCTGTATTTAAGAAGACTTGAAACTAGGGAATAAGACCATAAGCCCATTAAGAAAATGTTTACTGAGGTTATATAAATCAAGTGAGAAGTAGGGTCATTTTCTCATAAGCTTATATAATAGGAATTGATACCAGTGGATTCGCAACCTGCTGGTCATTAGAAATAATGCAGGGATAAGGTACGTCCACACTACTGTCTATGATACAAATGTGGTTTGGGCTGTTCAGTCTGCTCTGCGTTGCTATGGCTCAACCTCCCAGCATGTTTCAATTGACTCATATAGCGCCTCCTGCTGTTGTGGAGGGGGACTCACTCAGGACATTTATGAAAAAATCTGGAGCACGGAAGCATAGCGGAAAGATTGTCCCAAAAGTCAAGTCTTTGTTTTGTTTTTTTTGTTTTTGTAGGATATTTTTGTACTTCTAAGACATGCTGAATTTGTTGAATTACCTTAAAACAATTTCATTAGTTAGTGTTTTGTATTTGTTTGTTTGTAAGTCATAGGGCATTTCTTTGTTTGTTGAGGTTTGGCAGGAAACTTGAAACTATGGCTCTTCTCGGTGCTGATGTGTGAACACCAATCACACTCCTTTTTACTGGCCAGAATATTACGCATTGTCACTTTATATCTCAACCATTACATGCATCTACTGTACTGAAATAGGTAATTTTGCTGCCATCTCGTTCTCTCACTCTGCCCCATCATAGTGTTATTGCGCCCACTCTATGTTTATAAAATGGTTTGTTAGAAGACACAGCCCCTGTCACTCCCAGCACCTCTTCTTTCCTCCGATCACTTCCTCCTAATGGCTCTCTCTACGGCCCATCCCCCACCAACCATTTAGCCCAACTAGAGTGAGATAAAAGGCAGACATCACGAGTGACTGAGCAACTTTCCACTGTTCCGAGAATCTGGAGAGATCTTCAAGCTGCCTGACCCCTCCAGTTAAAGGGCTTCATATCTGAGAACGTCCAGTGGACAAACAGGGAGCTCTTGCCTTATTTGGGTATACTGTGAGTAATCCCACTGAGGTTGCGTACCAGTGTATCAGCTTCTTGGGCACAAGCACAACACTTACATGGCCATTACACCCCAGCAGATTGACTGCAGCACTACAGGACATATTAGGCACAGTCTGCTTCACACAAGGCTGAACCAAATGTTTTGGAATAAAACTGTCAAACTTTGCACAGCATATAAATAAATACACTCCAAGAAAGCCCAGAGAGGTCAAACAATTATGTATTTTCACTGGAACAAGGAGTCAATATATGTGTTGGCTGCCAAACTGAGATGTAAAATTGAAATTGTTGTTCCCCTTTTTTTCCGTTTCACGAGCTGAAAGTTGTTCACTTCCCTGGAAAAGAACAATGCTTTCAGAACAGAAATAAGAAATGAAAGTCCGTCTTAGTTTCAGTGTATATGTGCTGTTCGCTATCACTGCATCATTAATACAATTCTTTAGTTCATCCGTTAAATTGCCAATTACAATTTAGACCTCAACGTTGGGCCTGATTTCTCACATTGACCTGGTGTTTTTCCTGCAGACGAAAAACACTGGAGCTAAACTGCCTAAAGTTAGGTCCATACTATTTGTGTGTGTATGCGTGTGTTTGTTGGTTGTCAAATTTTTTAAGGCGTTGAAATTTAAACAGACCCCAGGGACACTTGCACAAGAAAGTACCAGGGGGTGTCTAACTGCTGGGTGGCATTTCTGCTTTCTGAAATTTTGACAGTATTATATTGCCTTCAAAGGTTGTCAACATTAGGGGCACCGTAGGGGTCTCCCCACGTGCTGAGTGTGAAGAATCAGTGCAAACAGACCCAGATGGGATTCAGATGGCCACGGATAATTTGAGCTGTCCTCTTCCTACAAAGGGGACAGAGACATCAGATGATTCTTGGCTAGTTATGGTCTCCAGAGGCAGAAATGACATTTGCATTCATGCTATGAAATCCTAAAATATGCTAAGCAAGACACTGTGGAGTAGAGGGATCAATAAGTGGTTTGGGGATATGCTCACCAGCTGTGGGCGACACCAAAACTTTTCAATCATCAGTATATTTTTAAACTTTGAATAATTCTGGGATGTTGTGTTTAGTCCGTTGACCTTGAAGGACCTATTTCATGCACATGACTGGGAGCTTTATCTTCTTCCTGTCTGTGTTGAATTGAATTGTTTTGCAAGAAAACAGGGCTGGGCAAAAGCAATCGTGACATCAATTTTTTGTTTAGAATAGTTTTAAGTTTGGTTTATTTTTCACAATTGAAATTTGAGATATGATTGTATTGAAACGTTCAGATCGTAGACATTGTGACTAATTGTAGTTGATTTTTTGTTGTTGTTGATAAACTAATCAACTAAGCATTTGACACTAAACTATTCACACTTTGTATATGTCATGTGTGATAACAACACACATTAGACTTGTCACTCCTAGCAGTGATGAAATTCTATTCTGTATAACATTTTTTATATACAAACAATATCACACATATCTGAATTAAAGGGAAATGGTCCTAAATTATTATAACTCAGCAGTATTATGCATTATTGTTGTGTGTTATTTTTGAAATAATGAATGCACAGTGAAATAAAAATATTTTTTTTACTAATTTTACTAACTGAAACAGCTGATTGTTCTTAAAGACATCTAATCTTATTGTTGTGTTATTCCAGTATAGTGATGACAGTTTTTAACCTGAGAATTCATGGATTTCTGTTTTTACATGGTTATTGTCTGAAGGGTTGTTTTATTGTAATAAATGTAATAAATTGAATTGACAGTATCTGCTATCTACTGCAGTTGAACAATGACATCATGGAATCATTTTGAAGGATGAATGGACATAATGGCTTGTAGTTCTATTGTAATTTCTTCCAGTGTATTCACTGTACTCTGCAACCTACCCATTCACACTAAAATTAAGTCATAACAACAAAACTAGAAGAGGGCACTCTGTAGAGTGCAGATCTCTTTCAGGTGTGTCTGGGGACCTGTGAAAGGAAATGGGACATTTAGGGCAGGCTGTGTGCTCAGTGTGTATGCGTGAGAGTAATGGAATGAAAGGGAGACTATGCAGGTTCCAAAACACCTGTGATGTAAAATGTCAGTTTCAAAGTGAAAATGCCATTTAAAGCATCTGCCACGTACGTTGTCCATGGTGAAAGTAAATTTGATCTCTTTAACCCCCGACTGACCAGTTAAGAGTGAGGAGTCAGCAGTCTTTGACTGTAACAAAAAAAAAGAGCAGTCAATAAAATAGATTTTACAAAAAAACACCACAACCACAAGGAGTCCTTGAGCATGTCCAAAACATATCAGGCTGATGGGTATGGGTCCAATAACATGCCAGATTAGCTGCAGACAGTTACTCACATAATCCCTCCAAGTTTACACCAAGCAGAGATAACAACCTCTTAACTGACCCTTATTATAAATAAAGTGATATTGAAATAAATTAGTCTAAATGCTGACATTGTATTACTTTCTGTCTGAGGGAACTCCTTAGTCAGGGATTTAGTCAAGGACAGCAGTGACCAGCGTAGTCCAAAACAAAACATGGAGTTGCAAACTCACCAACAATTCAAGTTGTTTTGCCACTCATTATTTCTCCATTAAGTGATGTGAACAAAGCTCACGCTGATCTAGACGGGGAGAAGTCCAAGGCATCCCCATCAGATACAGTACAGATCAATGTACTGTATATTCATGAAGAACTTGTCGAGACTTTTTCACAGCATAATAATAAAGAACCCTAATCTTAGGTTAATCTTATAAAGACGCAGTGTTTTTCTCCTTACATCTTTGCTGCAGACCTTAAAAGAGTTAGTCTCTGATCAGCTACAAAGAAAATAGGGAATAAGTGTGGACAGCATATGCAGCTTTTGTGCTTTTATTTTTATTATTTTAAATGTACTACATCATGTGCCAAGAGAGAGCAGAGGCACTGATAAACTGATTTAAAGTGATTTTTTTTTTTTTAACTAAAGCTTTGCAGTTTGCCTCACACACTGAACACAATCTATTTTGAAGTCTTGGTATCTGTTTTTCAACACTTCAGAAGCAGATGTTTGTAATTACTTCATGTTAATTGGCCAACTTCTTGCAGTCTGTGATGTCTCCTCAGGAAGTGGGATTTCAGGTAAAGAGGGAGACATTTTTTGGCTTTGCAGCAAAGGAACTCAATTCAAGCTGAAACCTTGTATTCTCTCTGCCTCCCCCGTGGAAGCGAGGCCAGCTCATGTGTGGCGAAGCATCAAAATAACCTGGCTGTTGCTATTTAATCGCCATTCTGGACCCCTGCTCCAATTAGCTTTCTCTAATGAGCTCATAGAAATAGGTTGCAGAATTCTCCTCGTTAATGTCACTGGTCAGAGTATCCCTTCAAAATGAACGTGTGGTGAAATATGCTGCACACGCCTTGCTAACCATTGATGTTCGTATTATTGCAGGGTGTTAGTACGGAATTGAAGAAGTGTACATAGTGTGCGATATCTGGGGTTCTTTCCTCTATATACACACAAAGAAACATTCAACCTCCCTTGCTGCTTACATTTGTTGCCATGGTGAAGAGAGGCTCAGAAATGATGGTCCTGAGGCTTATTAGGGCCAGTGTCAAAGCTGGCAAAGTGCGGCTAGCATCCAAATATTCCTCTTGCCATCTTCATGCCTGTTCTCGGCATCCTCTCTTCAGCAAATTGAGAACACCTGAGCAGCAGAAAAGCTGCCTGCAGTTTTTCTCGTCCATTTCCTCCTTGCAACGTTATATTAGCAATTAGCGAACTCTCCCGTATTACAGCTGCCATCAAAGCGCCCTTAACAGCAACATGAGACTTTCCAAAGAGAAATTCCACTACAGAGGAATCTGCATCAGAATTTTCTCTTTCTACATATGATTTATTCATGAGGGTGAACAAAGCAATCAGATGAGGAAATCTCCCAAGTAGTAGTATGTTTGGAAGTTCTCTGGCTTTATCCATTCCCAGCCAGCTGATTACTCCGGGGCGCTGGCATTAGTTTGTGTCAGAAACTTGTGTGCTGCAGGGTATATATCTATCCACATCTATGTCCTCTGCTGCCGCGTGTTGGGCTTCAAAGCCTTTTGCCTGCACTGCTCCCCCATCTCGAGGAGAATCTTTGCAATTTAAATCGCTCATACGCCACTCTGATTGCACAAACATATCCGGGAAGGGGTGGGGTGGGAGTGCACTCAACACATGGACAAACACACAAACACCTGGTGTTCTGCGAGGGTATCATTACGGTAGCACAGTTCATACACGTCCTGCCTGGATCAGAACAAAGCAAGACACGTTAGGTGACTTAATCGGGCGGGCCCTGCCTCACAGACTCACTGCAGCTCTGAGTCACTCCCCACTCTTTATAAGTGTGAACGAGTCAGCCCTGACGTACGAAGGAGTTTTTTGTTTTGTTTTTTGCAAGGAGTTTTCTGGCTTGCTCACACTGGTCAGCAGTGCTGGAAGATTCCTGCTGTGACTGCGGGGCTCAGCTAAACCTAAAGCTCTTAATTTAATGTGATCTTCAGTGTGTGTGTGTGTGCCTGTGCACGCACGCTTCTGAACATGTGCGCGCGCGCGTTGGTATTTTTTTCCCAGGGCTTCAGCTGTGTATGCGTGCTCACAAAAAAATGTCATGTCAACAGCAGTCACAATGGCCGCCACTCAGCTCCCTTTTGTAACAAAAAACACTCTATGCTAGAGCAATTTATTTACTGTCCCCGTGTTATTCTATTTAATTATATGTTTATTTTGCTGTTTTTACTTTTTTTCCCTCTTTGTTTCCAAATAGTGGGCACATACAGAATTGATTTTCTTCACGACTCCTGAAAAGATCATTCCTGGGTCAGACACGACAGGAAAGATGGAAATAAGATGCAATTACATAAAATTATCTATTGATTTCTGTGCTGGTTGTGTAGGATGGTTACAGTGTCTTGTGGTGAATTCCTCCAGTGTGTTTATGCTGTGGGGGTTTCTGAGGTAGAACACTGTTCTAGGTCATATCAGTAGTTAGTAGATTAGACTTGCTAAATTTCAGGGCCATGGGAATGAAAACAAACAAGCTGGATCTGGTTACATCTGCCATTTCCTCACACTTTCCCAACCCCCATCCCCAATCCCCAATCCCCTAGCCCTTTTATGAATGTTTGCATAGCGAGATGGACATTAAGTGGGAAAAACTTGATTTAGAGGTCAGACTTGCAGATGAGACACTTGAATGCCCTCACACAGACATGTTCTCTTTCTGCTCAGGCAGAGCTTGATTAGGGCCCGGCAAAGTGGATCTTTTTTTGGGGTGAACCGTTCAATCTCTCAGTCCATGTGCTTTATAGATGGGCATCTGGCATGAAAAACCCATTTCCTGTTCCTTGCTCAGAGTCTTCTGGGACACTGTCTTTGCAGGTGGAGCATAAGAAGAAAGTAAAATGGAGCACAGTATCCAGCCGGTCCCGTCTGTGACAGTGCCAAACGCATTATGCCATTGATGATATACATTCTAATGCATTTTGCTGTGAACTTCTGTCCACAGGGGCACTGAGAGAATAATTTATTTCTCAGAAGCTCAATTGATGATGCATAGTCCTTATTGACCATGCCGACATTGTCTTCTCCTCATTACGCGGTCTTATGCCACTTTTATGACCTGTAATAATCTATTGACAGGACTTTTAAATGACGTGGGCAAATGCCATATTAAAATGTAGTTAGACCTCCACCTAGTGGCAGATGAGTCACACACACACCCACATCAAGAATGCATGACACATTTCTGGTCATGTTTAAGTCTTTAATGTGTCTTGTGGACCTTTCTAGGAGGGTAAGAAGAAATTCGATAAGGAAACAGAGAAATACTACTCCACGCTTGAGAGACACCTCAACCTGTCATCCAAAAAGAAGGAAGCATATCTGCAGGAGGTAAAGCCAAAACAAATTTTCTGATCCCCAGCATTTCTTTGAATAATGCTGTTTCATGGTTGGCTTAGTGTCTCCTAAAAATAACACTATTGTTTGTGCACTACTGTTTGCTTACGACTTCTTTTTGCGCACACTGTTTCCAGGTGGTGATGTAAGCATTAACTCTCTGCCCACACAGTGCTCTCCCAGGTTGACCCCTGTCTTTGTCATGTCGCTAACCCTGGTTTGTTTGCTCATTCTCAGGCTGACACGCAGATTGATAAGGAGAGACAACTCTTTTATGATGCGTCCCTGGAGTATGTTTTCAAAATACAAGAAGTGCAAGAAAAAAAGAAGTTTGAGTTTGTTGAGCCGGTAAGAGAATTATCAGTATTTTCTGTACTCAGTAAGTGCTGGAATGCGGATACTAAAAAAAAGAACAGAATCTTTGTACTTCATAAAAGTAACTTTAAATGTCTGTTGTCTCTTGTGTGAAGACAGGTGCAATTTTACATCTCTCTCTTTGCTTGTATATTCCACACATTTGTCACCTGCACCACAAATTCTCTCGACTATTTTTGATCCATTTGGGAAAGTAGTGGGTAAAATTAGATAAAAATGGCTGTCACAAAACAAGGCAAAGTGCAAGCGCAAATCAAAGCCACGATAAGACATACCGCCTTACAAGTATGTGGAGTTAACTCTAACATCTTTAGCAGACAAGTTTCCAGGAAACATTAAGTTATCTAGGTGTTAAGTGTCTCGGAACGTGAGATGGGAGCAAAGTGGCTACTTTAAAAGCTCCCACTCCCATTTGTTTACATTCGCTGGCAGGTCCCCCAGAATCCAGGCCAGAAATGTAAATCTGCAGGTAGTGGTGAGGAAAATGACAAGGCTCAACCTTCCCTGTGATGAATCTGGGCACAGATATGATGGTTTATCCTTGAACATTTGATATACCAAGCCTCATCCTAGAAATAAAATCAGTGTTTGTGTCTGAGGATTTGACTGAGAGCAGCTCTATATTCGTGGCGTCCTCTGTGCTAGAGATTGGATCAAATTTTTCCTCCAACAACGCTGCCTATAGGCTTATTTTTCCCACAATGAGGAAGGATGTTTGTGTGTTATACAGAAAATAAGATCTGTCAGCCATAAGGAACTTCAACTTTGTGAGACGTTCTTTTTTTTCTGGGATTTTTATCTTATGTGAAAAATTATGAAAATTTCACACATCTCACAATTTCCCAGAGCCCGAAGTGACGTGCTTCTTTTGTCCAATCAACAGTCCAGAACCCAAAGACTCATTTCATTCATAAATGACAAAGAAGTAGAAGCAGTAAACCTCACATTTAAGAAGCTGGAACCAGCAAATTACGATTAAAATTACCTTTGACTTATCAATTAATCAACTAATTTTTGCAGCTATAGTGTACTGACAAGAAATTATTTAATTTGGTCAAATTTGCTAATTCATTTCGTACAGTTATGTTTAATAAGATGTAAATTAGGTTTTAATTGACAATGCAAAATGCACATAATTATTGTAGTTTTAGCACAGAATTAAAGCAAATTCCGTACTTTTTAGGGGACACTAAATGTACTGCTATTATTAAATGATAATTGTGCAATAACAATGATAGATGTTTCTGGTGTTCATAATGAAGATTTTATGTTGGAATGTACCTTTGTACTTTGTGCTCTCTGGTGTTTGTAATTTTTGATCAAGCCCTATATTGTTTATGAACTCACTAAATCACCCTTCAAATATTGTTCCTCTCCAGCTCCTGGCCTTTCTTCAGGGCCTGTTTACGTTCTACCATGAAGGATATGAGCTGGCTCATGAATTTGAGCCATACAAACAGCAACTGCAGTTCAACCTACAGAACGTAAGTCACGACACCTCAGGGGTTGTACACAAAAGCAACCAGCCACGTAATCAGATTCTGCAGCTTATCATACCCCAACATAACAAGCAAAGTTTTCACGAATGGATAGCTGTTTGATTAAATGAGATTCTTGGCTGCACAGAGGATCAATATTTTCAGTGTTGTGTTGCAGGCAGTTACTGCAGGCCAGTTAATGGCACTGTGTCAAAAAGAAAGTTAGAGTTGGGAGTAAAACTGTAACTGCTGCCATGCCCCTTCTTTCCATCACCATGACCTCACCACTTGTAGCCTAAGGGACCAAATTTCTCTCTGACCTGAAATGTCAGCACCATTGCCCTGACAATTTCCACTCTGTAACCCTCTCTCCATGTCTTCAGATGCAGAGAGCTCTAATAGGCGCTAGAGAGGGTGAGGCTTTCTCAACAGCTCTCTAGTAGGGAAAATGAAATGGCCTCATTCTGACCCCTTTGACTCAAAAAAAAGGGGATTCCTGGGAGCATTAACTCTGAGTCTCAGACCTAATTTTGGATGACCTCAAGTGAATTCTTCCAATATAAATTTAACATATTGGATTTTGACGCTGTGTCTGCATTTAGAAATGGTTTGACAGCATGTAAGTTAATCTTTTCCCAAGGTGTTCCCGCATGCACTCGCACAAATATGAAGCATTTGTCAGATGTTTGACATCTTTCCTTTATTTATTTTAGTCTGGATGGAGGCATGTAGGCTCCACCCTGCTCCACTCTCCACCTTGCTAAGATGCTAGAAAGTATTGGTTAATCCAAACTGAAAACAGAGGTTTCCAGACACTTATTTTGATGCAGTATTTCACCTTTATGAATTTTAGGCAAAACATAGTATACAGGATGTTTACAATTCAGAAAATCATGTTCATTCTTTGAGATGTAATTCAGTTCAAGAGCTCGGCCTGTGACCTCTGAGATCTTCTTTTGGAAGTCAAAGGTGGGGTTAGTGCAGTCTAGTCTTGTCTTGTCTTGTCTAGTTTGTGAAATACTACATAGAACTATGGCAAGTGTGTGGAAACCTCTCTTTTCAGTCTTGACGTAGGCAAAATAAGGGTGTTTTTGAGATTAAAAATTGCAGAGAAAAAATGCCAATACACAAGACTTCCTCTGTTTATGCAATCATAACCCTATCCTGCATTTTCTGCGCAGACACGCAACAACTTCGTGAGCACCAAGCAGGAAGTGGAGAAGCTGATGAAGAGGATACAGTCTGCAGATCAGGACTATAAACCCCCAGGCCAGTGGACGATGGAAGGCTTCCTGTATGTCCAGGAGAAACGTGAGTCTTTGTAGCCGGGCTCCCAGCCAGCCCCTCCCCCCACACCCACCCACCCCTCGCCTCACTTATGAGTGCATGGTTTTACATCCATCACCATAAAGATGTCTTGAGTTCTCCCAGACCTCTGCAGAAGACATCCTCTCACACAGAGCTCATAATTCATCCTGTTTACCGATTCACTTTGATGTGCTCTCAAACAAGATGGTAGATTTGTATCAGCAGTGATAAACAACTTCTGATTTATCATGCTTTAATTGCAAATAGATTTTCAGAAGTCATTCCAGGAGCTCTGAGAGTCAAAGAAAAATATTTTGATTCATCCACCATTTTCCTCCTCATTTTTCTGTCTAGGTCCTCTGGGATGCACATGGACCCGTCACTACTGCACATATGAGAAAGGCAGCAACACCTTCACCATGAGCAACACTGAAAACAAGTCAGCCGGGAAACAGGTAGTTTAGTTTAGTTTACTTTAGTTTATTTTTTTATTTTTTATTTTTTCTCTTTTTCAGTTCAGTTTAGTTGCACACATAGGTGCCAATTTATGTTTTTACCCATGGGTGCCGACATTAAGTGAATACCACCAGAATTACTAGCAAAATTACTTTTATTGCGCTTGCTTTAGGAGGCCTAATTAACTACTCAGTGGCGCTGCTGCCGCTGCAGGTTCCTTCAAGACTCCTGCTGTCCGTGTTGATGGCGCTGCTGCTGCTTGAGGGATCATTCTTGGTGGAGGCCTCACTTTTACTGTTTTTACATGTAGCAGCTCTCGGTTTTTCAATCACAAATTTGTCCATTCTCACCCGCCCATCACCAGTTTGTTTCACATTGCTGACTCTAAAATAATTTTACATTGGTAGTTGGCCACGTGACTACAACCCCTTTACATACAAACGCACAGAGCTGTAACCATTTTATTTGGATAATGCGATTCACAGTTAACACGCGCACCAATAATCGTAAAAAGATGCAGTATTTATTTTTTTATGAATATAGGCCTATTCATTTATTTTTTGATCTGCCTTCCCCCTATGGTTGATTGGCGCCTATGGTTGCACATACAAATGATAAAATGTGAGAAAGGAATGAGCAAATATAATCTGTGTGGGTGAAACAAAGAACCCCCCTGAGGACTATAAGATCGTTTCACCCCAGAGGGAAAAAAAAAAGAAAAAAGTCAAGTTGACAGTACTGCGAATTGGGCACAGAAAAGAAAAGACTTGTTAACTCAAGACAGGAAAAAAATGGTTAACAAAAGATAACAAAATCCACAAATAACAAGAAAGAACTGAAGGAATGAAAATAACCTTTTTACAG
>JBBPCS010000023.1:8659205-8678380 GCA_037974645.1 Hollardia meadi
AAAAATGGTTAACAAAAGATAACAAAATCCACAAATAACAAGAAAGAACTGAAGGAATGAAAATAACCTTTTTACAGAAAAAGTTAAGGTTTCTTGTTTAGTACACAATCAACTGAACAGATTTACTTCATTTACAAATGAGTAAAAACTTAATTAGACTTCATACGGATTAAAAAATCAAGTTCATACAGATCAACTAACTGCCATCCTTCATGTTTTTGCATTAATTAATAGTATAAAAACTATTTTAGACTTGTATAAACACTGTAATTTTTCACCCGGATTTATATTTATTAATGAATGGGGGGTTTATTTTCAGAATGGTCTTGTCCTGAACCAGCCAGAGATGTTCAAGCTCAAGTCCTGCATTCGAAGGAAAACCGATTCCATCGACAAGCGTTTCTGCTTTGATATCGAAGTGGTGGAGAGGTCTGTGGTTCTGTAAATATCTACATGTTTCTGAAACTGTCTAATCACTTACATGGACTGAAAACATACACAAAGTGTGATATTTACCACTAGTACCATCACCTCTCGGAAACAATTAGGAAAAACATCAAGCATAAACATTTTACATCTTCGCTTTCTATCAAAACAAAAGTCACCCACATGGAAACAGTGGTGAAATTATGTAAGACACACAACCCTTAAACAGAAGGTTGTTTTTTGGGGTTTTTTTTAAACATATTTTATAATTGATGAAGCACATGTGGGATGTTTTGTTCTCATACATTTTGGCTCTCATTGAACCCAGTTGATGCTGGCAATTAACCCAGATTATCATGGGAGTACTCAGCATTGCAAGAGCTGTTCAGGTTTGATTAACATCAGAAATTCCCTGTTTACCAGTGTTAGATGTTTTCAGCTCTGTTTGTGTCCTGCATGTTCCTCAAGTCCTCACCCTCCCAAGCTCTTGTTTGTTGTATGTCCACGACATCGATAATTACTCTATTTTTGAACCCATTCCGTCTTGTCTCTGTGTTCATGTCAATGTAGAAATGACATCTATCGTGGAACTCTTTTCAGACCGCTTCAGTTTTTCTGTAAAGTCCGGTATGTGAACTGACCAATGCTGCCCTTTCAGAACAGTTGCATGTGCTGCATGTGTGCTGCTAATTATTCACTCTGCCTCAAATCCAAGTCTAATACTGTTGCCGTCTTCACTAAATTATACATCTCTTGGTCAATATGGGCTAAAGGACACAGACATATTCTGATATTATTTGTACTTGCCTGCAATTACCCAAACAATATATTGATTTATGCTATTCTGAGAATCACTTAATCATTTTGTCCCTCTTTAGAAGTTTGAAATATTTTTGCTGTATGGGGAAATTCAAAACTGATTTGTAATTAATGTTGTACTGGGGGATTAGGATGAGGAATTGCTCAAAGATCAGACACCTTCACCTTGGCTGCCTGCAGATTAACAGTGGCTGAATTGATCAAGTCATAAGTTATGAGAGCTGGATATGAGCTCATTGTTGTGATGTGTATTCCAGAATATAGAGTTGGCTCATTACTGTGCGTTGTTGTTGCCCAGCATCAGCAGAGCCAGCGCTGCTCACCCTTGGTGAGTGTGGCTGAGCATGGACAATAACTGCAGTTTATTTGCAGGACACCTCATTTATCATAAACGGCGATGCCCCAAGGTGCTTGTTTCAACCACAAGGACAATATGGGCCAAGCTCCAGTCAGCTTCGAGCTCATCCATTCATCCTCATTATAATAAACATGCTGTTACAGCTATAGCCAAGCCAGAATAAGGCCTTCTCAGAACATCATTTTTAAATGGTCAGTTCACCCAAATTACTAAAGGGGTATTTCGCCATGCTAATAAGTTTATTTTATTTGCCCAGATTTTTCCTGGAATGTCTGCCTCCACCCCAGTGAATAAAGAGGAGAGAACAAATAATACTTTTATTACCTTTTGCACAATAAAGATGAGAAATATGAGTTTTTGGTGATGAGGCCCCAGCGTGACATAATAATAAAGGAAACCCCCAATGGTGCCAAGACACTAGTGGTGGCGGTGATGGGAGGAAGATGTGGATGTGATGAGGAGAAGACTCAAGGTGCATGGGCACTGGAGATGTTGAGTTGGAGGTGAATGGGGTGGAGGAGGGTCACAACAATTCTGCGATGAATGACAGCTGACACTAGCAGATGTAACATTTGACAGCGACGACACGATTGGCTAATTGAAATCTTGCTCCGCTTCTCGAGAGGGAGAAATCTGAATGGATGAGCACAAACATATGTCTTCCTGACTGAACTTCCATTAAGCTTTATTTGTGGTGCTAAACGAAAAAATTGAACAGAAAACATAAGAGTGTCTGCTTTAATCCACAGATCTCACTGTAAACACTTTGAATCAGGAAAGAAAGAAGAAGAAATAATAGTGTTTTCAATGTTGTGAGCATCACAAATGAAATTCCGTCCTTTGTCACATCATATTATTTGAAATAATATAATTTTAATGGGATTTTTAAAAATTCATATTGTGATAATGGCAATATTCCAACTTCCACGATAATATGCAAGAAGTGCAAGAAGACTGTAACAGCAACAAAAGGGGGTATACACCAAACTTTAAGCAGAATCAATCAATCAGCAGATCAATAGCTATTGTGAGTTCTAAACCAAAACTACTTTTCAGTGTCTTGTCATATCGTCAAGAATATCAAAGAAATACCCTGAAATACTGGGATACTATTTTAGTGTCTTATCGCCCACCCCTTCCACCACCACCACCACTTTATTGGGGTGGAGATTAATATTCGCGACAGATATCTCAAAACCTGCTCATAACATTCTAAAGCTGTCTGCATGTCGAGATACCCCAAGCGAAAAGGTTAAAAATGAATTAATTTGGCTGATTGGTTGCTGTGCTGTGTAGACCACAGATTAGATGTAGGTGTATGCATGTTGGGTGCAAAAACAATCATTCTAATATCAAGCACATGTAGCATTTAATTGAGAGTGGAATGTGAAGCACCGAGCCAACAAAAGTCAAGCATTTGCACTTGAGCTATTTTAGTCACGCTAGTCCTTTTATAGTGGTCTCATCCAGTGTAAACATGGTCTGTCCAGGGGCCCCAAGGCAATGAGATCAGACTGAGACCAGCTTTTCTCTGAAATCTTTCCAGGCATGGCGTAATGACACTGCAGGCACTGTCAGAGTCTAACAGAAGATTGTGGCTGGAGGCCATGGATGGCAAGGAGCCGGTGAGGAACTCTGGTTTGGAAACATTCCTTTTGTGCTGGCTTCTGTTTGGCGAGGAGGTTTTTTAGTGGTTTGTATGACAAGCAGATGATACCCAAACAGAATTATTGGTCGTTATTGGCACGCTCCTCTGGTGGGTCCAGGTTTTTTTTAAAGGTCTTTATAAGAAACCATGACCTCATCATCCACTCATGCTAATAATAGGACAGTCCACTTACCGTAAAGCAAACTCTGGGAAAAACTGTGTGACATAAATATCTTCTTTGTGGGATTTTGTTCAATTTTAACCAGATGCTTCCTTAACTTAATAAGGATTTCTGTAAACTTTCTCTAGATTTACAACCTGCCTGCCATATTAAGCAAAAAGGAAGAGAGTAAGTGGTTTGTTTGTTTTTTATCTTTCCAGCCTACTGTCATCATTGAAATGCATAAATCCTGCTTTGTAAGACTTAGAATAAAAACCCCAACACACATGTATCAAACACACACTTTGTTACCTACAGCCATCTCTGTTCATTAACACAATTACTTGACATACACCCACTCAGCTGACATAGCGGAGCCTTCCAGCATCTTATTAGACGGAGCGGCAGCATAGGGGAGAGCTTATTATTCATGTATGGTTAACTGACAGTAATTCACGTGTCAACCCCGTTCTCATCTTGTATTACAGCATTTCTTAATGAGGCAGGCTTTAACTTTGTAAGGAAATGCATCGACCTGGTGGAGACTAGAGGTGAGGCATGTAAATCTCTTGTCAGATGACCTGAGTGCAGCCCGGCTGTGATTATGAATTATGGTGTGCTTCATTCATCAATGGACACAACAACACATTGCATTGGCATAAATCTTAACCGAACAGGAAATCTTTGTCCCTTGTTCCAGTTTTTTAAATTCCTTTTTCATTGCCATGCAGGCATAAATACAATGGGGCTGTACAGAATTGGAGGGGTCAACTCCAAAGTACAGAAGCTGATGACCACAGTCTTTTGTAAGTATAATTAAAAAAAAAAAAAAAAAAAGTAAAGTGTTAACAATGTTTTTCAAGCTTGGAATTATAATGTTTTTTCTCTCCTCAGAGTATTTCTCGCACTGTACGTATATACAGCATTTAATCATACTCTTACATGCCTTGTAGCAAAACTAAACAAACACATAATTTCCAAATGCATGAATGTCCTTATATTGTATCTTTTAAAGCTCTGGCGTATGAACAGCTCCTTTTTGACAAGCATCTCAAGTTAGTCAAACATAATGTGAGCCTGTAGAGTGAGGAAAGAGGTCCTCCTTGTGGTGTGACAGTGTAACAGCCGTCTGTCCTCATATTACTTTGTCATTGCCTTGTTAGATGATCCAAGGTAATCCAGTTTACATACATTTCATACATTTGAACAGGAAATGTCTGAATAATTTATTGAAGGTTCTCTTAAAGCTTGATCCTCATCTCTGTGAGACACCACACATGTACTCTTCTGCACTCGCATTTATTTCAGTGGCGTCACACTAGAAGACAAGTATTTTAATGCTCATTTAAGCGACCTGTCAGGTTGCATTGGTCTCTTCAGTCAGTTTTACAGCTTACCCGTTGTGGTGATCTAAAAATAAACTGCGTTTCCAATAGCATCCAAGGCACCAGTGGATATGGACCTGGATCCAGAGACGTGGGACAACAAAACCATCACCAGCGGTCTGAAGAATTACCTCAGGTCAGCTCGCCCCACCAGCTGTGTATCCTAGCTGACAGGAATTATCTTTGCTTCCATAATGCCTCTTTGAAACCTCCCTGGTGTTAGTCAAGCATTCAGCATCGCCAATGACTCACAGAGGAAGGTGGCTACATTTAAAAGAGTTATGTCACTCAGGAAACAAATGGCGACTGTTCTTTTTATCCACCAGATGTCTCTCCGAGCCTCTAATGACTTTCAAGCTCCACAAAGATTTTATCATGGCTGTCAGTAAGTTATGAAAAGTTACTAACACCTCTTTTATTATTATACATGATAAATAGATTCGAAAGTTGGCAGAGCATAGTCAAATTCAAAAGATACACCACTAATGAAGCATGCACATATGTCCACTGTCGAAAATGTTGTTTTTAATCGTGTATGGGTAAAGGGCCAGAAGATGGCACATTTGAAATTGAAATGTTTATATTTTTAGATTTATTTTGATCAGATTGATCTTAACAGGTTGTGAATTTGTATCTATCCCTTCAAAGGGGAATTAAGTTTGAAGTGAACTGCATTTCAAATGTATTGCTTTGTGGACGCTGCATCCAGGCACCAAAAGTAGGGAAATCTCATGAGCAAAGATTGATCCAGTTAAATAGTTTACACCTCAGAAAATGCATCCATGCCATGTGCATCACACAGCTTGCATGTCATGTCAAATTGAGGAGTTAAATTGTTTTAATTCGTGCTCATTTGCTTATTTCCACACCTCTGAATATAGTGTCAAAAGACAATAATTGCCAGCTTTGCATTTTCTGTGCAAGTATATGAGCCTCTTGATCACTTTTATATCCATTTGCCTTTCTCTAGAGTCAGACGACCAGAACTACAGGGTGTGTGCTGTCCATGCTTTGGTTCATAAGCTGCCCGAGAGGAACAAGGAAATGCTGGAGCTCCTAATAAAACACCTTGTCACGTACGTGGTCCTGTAATGAATCAGTTACACTGCAGCCTTTAAAGCATGAGAGGAGATTTTAAAAAATTGCTGAGACTGATTAAATTGTCTTCACAGTTCGGTCAACAGTCACTTTTCTCTACCTGCAGGGTTTCCACACAAAGCCAGTTCAACCTGATGACGGTATCCAACCTGGGCGTCATCTTTGGGCCGACGCTGATGCGGTCACAAGAGGAAACTGTGGCCGCCATGATGAACATCAAGTTCCAGAACATTGTGGTGGAAATACTTATCGAGAACTTCATCAAGGTTGCTCATTGTTTGTCTTGCGACATACAATACGCTTGTAATTTATCCTGCACCATTTAATCGGTTTAAGTTTTCTTTTATTGCAAAGTTCACCCTGCCATTGCTATTTTTAAAAAAAAAGTCACTGAGCATGATACTGAATGCTGACAATGTGGATAGTATCTTCTATGGTATATGTAATTTCATATTGCATTATGGATATACTGAATGTTTTAACATTTTCTGGGTCTGATACCTCTGATAGTTTTTTGGAGACCCAGTTTGAAGATAGATATCTCTGGTTGTATTGTGCCTTGGAGACAGTTTTATGTAGCAAGAGATGCAAATAGATTGTTACTTTGGTATAAAATGTTTTGCTAAATCTTGATATCCTCATTCCAACTCTATGGTTACAGAGTTTCTTAAAATATTTTGGTAACAAACTTCAAAATCCCTATTTAAATACCAGTCTGTATTGCTAAAACAGACCGTGGAGTGTTGTGTTGAGTAATCAGTGCTCCTTTCTGGACATCCAGATCTTTCACCAGCCTCCGGATCCCAATGTGCCTCTGCCCCAACCCCAGAGCCGGCCTGGCTCTCGCAGGAGTAGGGCCATCTGTCTGTCCACGGGGCCCAGGAAGCCCCGCAGCCTCTACACCCCAACGCTGTGCCTGGCTGATGCAGAAAGTGAGTACCAAAGCAGTGATTATCGCCACAGGTCATCACACCACAATTTCCCAAAACCTGTCGGTGGCCTTTAATATCTATCAGACATCTGCACACACCATCTTGCCACATTTCTGAGAGATATTAGCTGTTCGTTTCCATGTTTTTTTTTCCAAATGGAAAACCATTATAACCCTTCCAAATGAGATATTATCTTTTCAGAGAAAGGGGTTTTCGTGTACTTCCTCATTCTCCAGGTTTTAATGAGGGCCTTTGTATGCCTCTTTTCTGGTCCCTGCATAGGTGACACTTTTAGCAGCAGTCCAGGCAGCACCCCCATGGGCAGCATGGAGTCTTTGTCCTCCCACTCCTCTGAGCAGAATAACTCCTCCAAAACAGCTTCCTCTGCTCAGGTCAATGACAAGTCACTCCTCCACCGAACGCCATCACGGCTCTCAAATGGCCCCAGAAGCACTGTCTGTATCAGCAGCCCAGAGTCCAGCTCCAGGGAGGATGCAGGGCGCACAGATGGAGAGTCAGAGGACGCTCTCAGCCTGTCCTCAGTCAGCACCGCACCCAGACTGTCTCCTGCCCCCAAAAAAGCCCCCCACTGCCACACTGACCTCAAGCCAGCACTGATGAACCGCTCAGCTGCTCCCTCTCTGAAATCACTGCATATATCTGAAGGTAGGATAATCATCAAGTAATGCCAGTTTAAGCTTTTCTACCCCAGCATAATATAACCAGCATTGTTCAATTATTATTTACATAGCTCATTTCCTGAATTAGCTGGTGCAGTGTGTCAGCTGCGTCATTTACATGGAGACAAGAGTTATTATTTGTATATCTCCCTAAAGGTCGCAGGAGCTGCTCTGGATCTGTCCAAAGTCTGTCAACACTGGAACCCAAAGAAAATTTAAAGTCGGAGCACCCAGACCTTCCGCCAAAACAAGTGATCCGCCGTAGGATGGACACCTCAGTTAGCAACGGCTACCAAAGACCTGGCTCAGTGTAATGGGTTTTAAAAAGCTAATAATTTTGCTCATTATAAGCTACCACTTCTAATGCTAATGATGAGATTAAATGCAGTGTAATGCCATGTATATGGAGCCCTGAGACAAAAAATAGTCATGAATAGTTACAGATTTACAACCTGTGCACACAGATTTTCTATATATTGTGGCTTCTGCCAACGTGTCTATATTACTATTCAAGGCAATTACCTAATTTTATTAAGGGCTATTTATTTTCCCCATGATTATCCATATTATTATAACATTCATATAGAGAGTTCACTATAACATGCCTGCTGTACTTCAGTATATTACACGTCTATTCCCTAGTGTATTCATTTATTGTATTTTAATGTTATTTAGTTTTATTTATGAATGTGTAGCTTTGCTTTAGTTTATGCTAACATTATCCATATACTGTATATATGCATCCATTTATATTTTATAGTTAGATCTCTATAGTTTTGATAGGAACGCTGTATAAAGTTGTTTAAATATGTTCATAAGCTACAGTGTATGAAGGAAAGCCCCACAGGAATATGTAGGAGGCTGGAGCGTCTGTGGCTCAGGTCTATGGCTCAGGTGGTAGAGCCGTCGCCCAGTGATCAGAAGGTCGGTGGTTTGATCGCCGTCCCCTGCAGTCTACATGTCGAAGTGTCCTTGAGCAAGATACTGAACCCAAAATTGCTTCCGATGCTGCGCCATCGGTATGTGAGTGCATGTGTAAGTCGCTTTGGATAAAAGCGTCAGCTAAATGAAATGTAATGTACTGGAGCACAGCAGGTACATTAGTGTAATATCTATATAAATGTTATTATATTATGGATTATTGTGGGCAAAATAAATAGCCCTTAACCAAAATTAGGTCATATTACAAATAGTAAAATGTATACACATGGGTGGAAGTCAGCAACGTCTTCAAAATGAAGACTGAAGCTGATTTTACGGGAGGTCCATATATGTATTTTCATAAAACCCAGTGCTGAAACAATTAGTTGAATAATCAGTTAAACAATTGGTAGAAAATCCACTAACTAACAGTTTTGATAGTTAATAGTTAACTCTCAGGTGAAAATGCCAAACAGTGAATCATTACTTTGGCTGTGGGAAAATGTAAAGACATTTTATAGACAAAATGAAAATCTCCCCTCTGAGTAACCCGCCTCCTCTTTCTTCTGCGTATGAGCATTGAGAGGTCTCTAAGATCAGATGAGTATGTGTCAGGAGATTTATGTCTTTCCCTCTCTGGTGGGAGAGCTGGCTTTAACTACGCTCTGTCTGCTCTGGGGTTGATGTGACCCAGCAGCAGTCTGCACTCATTCTCTCGGGACAAATAGATCGTTTGACTTGTCATGTCTGAGAAGCCAGTCACACGGTCTCTCAAGTAGTTTCCTTGTATAGCACCCACCCAGCTTGCCCTAGGCGCCGTTGTCCCCTTGACGCTGGGGTTGTTGCGTGCAGGGTCAAGTGCAGCCTTGTTATATAGTTTAAATCAATTCTGCACCGTGCCGAAGCTGACTCTGCCAGGAGGAAGGAAACCTCCTGTATTGTGTCGTTACGCCTTTCGCCTCATTCTAAACAATGAGGAACGCTTGCAGGGCCAGAGAAAGTGGACAGACATGTTTTGGTTTAGTGTTAGGCTTGAATTTCTCTCTGAGGAGGCACTGCGGATTTTATTAACAATGAATGAATCATCAAAATAGATCACACTTGTACTTTTGACTTAGGCTGATCATCTGATCGCAGGACATATTTTTCTTTGGATGACATTATTCAGCTGTTTATTTTATCCCTGAAACAATCAAGTGAACTGTACTCTTGTTTTTCATAATGTTTCAGGGTCGCTGCCAGAACAATGCTTTTTGAAAATGCCTCTTCTCCCCAGTCTGTTCCAGTCGGAAGGTGCTGTAAAAACATGACACCATCCACCACCGCTTTACCTAATTAATCCCCATCTCATCTCCTCAGATCTACCATGACATTGCCTGTTTTTGTTCTCTTTGTAGAGATGCCAAGGCGATGTACTCCTGTGAGGCGGAGCACAGCCATGAGCTCAGCTTCCCCCAGGGGGCGCACTTTTCAAATGGTGAGCAGAGACAACAAAAGGCAAACATTAAATTAAACAATATGCTTCAGCTGACAGTTACTGTTCTGCAGGGGTACCCACAACCGCACACATCCCTCCTAGTGAAGGATTATTCGACATTGTACACAGGCAGTTCTCTAATGTATTGGCAGCACACAGCAAGGACTTGGATAATTCCCAGTGTTATGAGGAGGCATAAAATGATTTTGCTCTTATTGTGACTCCACCATATGCTTTGTTAAAATCCAAACAGCCCCAGGATATTTTATTGCCTCTTGCCTTTTCCATGAAGAGACAACTTGGCCGTGAACCAGTGCAGACAGGTCACTGTAACCTAGTGATGGAAGGCACCAGTGCCTGTTCCCTGTTAACACAGCCAGCAGAGCCAGGAGCCAAATACAAAAACGTCAACAAACGCTCCCTACCACTTACCAGCAGGCAGAATACTTTTATTGCTCTCTACATTAACAGGCCATTTCTCTCTACGGCCTTCTTCAGCACATCTCTGCTAGATCGTTGTAGCTGATCATTTTTATAGCTGTTCCTCATAATTTTGGTTCATGTCAGCAATGGTTACTCTTGTGTTTATGGTTTAAACTGTATGTGTGTGACTAAGTGAGGCGATCCTGCTTTTAAATCTGCTAAAATACTCAGTAGGGATTTACTTTAAAGAGCAGTGTGACCCACAGTCGTCCTCAAGTGTTTGTTTTTCTGACTAATATCTTTTTTCTCCATTCTTTTTTTCTTTTTTGGTCTGGGAAATAACATTACTGAATACAGTCTCTGTGATTATGGAGGTTACAGTAGATCAGAACTCTTCTGCTTCTCTCTTCTCTTTGACTTAAACATTTTTTTTGTCTCTCTTTTTGTCCTGTAGTCTACCCTTCTGTTGAACCAGGCTGGCTCCAAGCAACATACGAAGGAAGAATGGGTTTGATCCCCGAGAATTATGTTGTCTTCCTCTAACAGGCTGGTAAACATCGCATCTTTTTTCATGGTATCCATGGAAAAAAAATAACAGACAATGCGCTTCATCAATTGTTCCTGTTATTGCCGGTTACTGACAATTTATGCAGTCTCAACAAATATCAAGCAATAATAGTTCTAACACTGCCAGAGGGTCAAAGTCTAAAAATGTACCTCCTTTTGTGTGAATTGCAAAATGTTTGAGGAATCTACAGAGATGTAGATGTTAGGAAGAAATAGGTATGACATTATTGACATATTACCTGTAGACTGCACTGATTCACTGATCCCAGTATTAGCCTACAGAATCACAAAGCGATCGCATCCCATTTCACAAGATTTATTCTCTTTTTAACTTCCCATTTTGTCAACATACTGATAATACTTTCATCAAGTTACTCATGGAAACAAGTGTTTTCCTAAACATTTTGTATTAACTGTGATTTAAAAAAAAAAAATACTGATACCAATCTAATCTATTAGACTCTAATAGAACAAGCGTAATTTGTTTGCACCTTAACCTTCATGTCTGTGGCCTGTGATCATTGTTCATCCACTGAACCTGCTCACTGATGCTGTGCACTTTCTGGTTAGCTACACGGTACTGTACTGTACATTAATATTCATGAGTTATTCTGTAGTTGCTAATCAAAAATATTGACTTCTTGTAACTCTTAATTACTATAAATTATGGCTTCAAATATACGCTGTATGTAAAAATGTGTTTTTTTTATAATTTGATGAATGTTCATGAGGTGGAGCCTTCACCTTTATTTTCTGTTGTGGTACTGTAGTCACTGGTACACTGGTGTACTAGTAATGACAACTAGACACGTATCAGATTATATTATGCAATAGATGCCATTTAATGTTAATTTTCTATTACTGTCACAACATTTCAAAAATACAAAGTCCACCATTATCTAAAAATCTAACTTCAGTGAGACTATTTCAGAAAAAGATGAAAGAGAGAAAATCAAATCAACAACTGTTTGCTTCTCAGTTATTATAAACTGATAAATTACTCCCAAATAAAACTTTCTCTGGTGGCTGAAAATGTATTTGGAAAGGTATTTGAGATCTTGCACTTGCCAAGATCAGGGTGTTCTTTTCCATTTACATCTTTAAGAATGCAAGGTGGCCTTGAACATTGATGCTGGGATAATACTCCCTAACAGTCTGAAATTGCAGGGGCTTATCACGGAAATTATATCCATATCCTGAATACGTAACATTTGGCATCTTTTTTTTTTTTTTTTTGTATGGCAAGCTTGTTTCCTTGAAATCATATACTGCATAAACATGTCTATAAATAAACAGTGTGATTTATTAGACCTGTGGTCCAAATATGTGAAATGAATAGTGAAATTGTGAGTTTATGAACTGTAGGAGGGTAAAATACAGTTGTCTCTTCGTGTCCCTACTTTTAGACATGGTGTTTTTCTCTGAAAAAATCTAGAATTAGACTGACAGAAAATACAGTTTTGTAGTGTAGGTTCCTTCCTATCATAGCTACATGAAAATTAGTTTGTATTGCACTTTTTGGTTTTTTTTACCTCCACCAGGGAAGTTATATTTTTGGTCCCTTTTATTTGTTTATTAAAGATACAATATGTAACATTTCCTCATTTAAAATGTCTGAAAACCTTTGCTATATATTTTGTTTATTTGTGTATTTATATTATCCCAAATGTAATTTCTTCCACGAGAGTCGGTGCGAGGAACATTTCTGCCTTTGTCACGTAGATAGATTTTCATTGACATTGGTGGTTGTTTAACAATGAAGATGACAATTTCCATGATCTCATCCTATTTTCATCTTTTGTTCCGATTGAGAGACCCTAAACAACAACAGCTCAAAAACATAGTAACTGGTTTGAGTTAAAGAATGATTGCATGGATGTATGCTGATCCAGAAATTCTAAAGGATTACTGAATATAGTGGAATTTTTATTTATTTTTCTTAAACAAAAAAACTGCACTCACTCCAATCTGTCACATGCATCCATTAAAGTCTGTCATAGTGTGTATTTTGATGCAGATCCAGATTCAGATTTTTGTTATGAAAATAACATATTTATGGAATTGTGCAGCCTTGGTGGACATGTGGAACAATTGAGTTATCTCTAATTCACCTAAGCACAGTAAGTTTTTTTTTTTTTTTTTTACAAGTATTTAAAGATAGTTATCTTCTCAGTTTGTCCTCCCTGCAGTGAGTCACGCTGCTGCGCTAACCCTAAAAGAATTTCATCAGTTTAATTGGCAGATTTCCAAGTCTCCCTCATTTCGTCTTTATTAAGAATAAAATGTTGGTGAAAAACACTTAATATTTGAAATTTTTGTTTGTGTTTTTCTGTTTTGCAGCTTCAGTACAAAAATACCTGTATCTCGAGTGGTTCTCAAAAACTACTGTTGCCTATATCAGCTAGTAAGTACCATTTGTACACAAGTTGTAGGATAAGGAAGGATGGATACACCAGAATTAAACAGAGGAGCTCTATTGAGGCCTCTGAATTCATAATATTCAAGATAGTTCTGTACTAAAAAAAAACATTTTTTAACATTCTGTTTCACCTCATAAGGGGTTAAAGCCTATTAGATGCAGTTTGGCAAAGTATAGATGACTGACTACAGAAGCAAACACTATTAAACATCCAGTAATTGAAGCGTCAGTAATCCAGTCACGAGATATCGCTGCAGAGTTGTGATGTCTGTGCTGCCATCGTCACTTGGTGTGGAATAAGAGGGGCCTCACCATGCCTGCCAGGACCTTGGGAAGCTGGGAGGCAATGACCTCTGACATCATCTCTGGAAACTCCACTTTCATGGCGTCTGCCTGGATGAAGGTGCTCAGGCAGAACAGGTTGACCTTCTTCACTATCTGTCACAAGAGAGACACATGCATGTTTGTCTTGGTACTCATTACAGTAGCAGTCGGATTAAGACATAAGTCAATGCTGTTGTACACAGATCTATGAAGGAGCCTACATCATGCATGGCGTCCATCAGCTTGGTGAGGTGGTAGAATCGCTGTGAGCTGGCCACCAAGCCCTTCTCCCTCATATGGATAGCCTTGGTCAGCTCCCGGATGTAGCTTTGTCTCATCTCTTCAAATACTCCCTGACTTTTGAGTCCCTCAAGAGGCACTGAGAATATACAGGACACTTATAAATTCAAACAATATTTTCTCCAAACTTTGAGTACTTTTAAATGTGCATTACTCAGTTTTAAAACCTAAACAAATACTAAGAAAATGTAATAGAAGTGCCCGTCAACAATGGTTGTTCTAGAAGTAACATGCTGCAATTAAAAACAATGTTTTTCAGTCAAATGTTAAACTAGTACTTGATAGCAGCTGCTACATAAATCTTCACCCTGTACACCAACTCCCTTTATCGTGCAGCTCTACAGTAGATAGACATCAAAGCTTCATATCTCTGTTTGCAACACTGTATAGTGAGTGTAGTTAATTCAAAAAAGAAGGTCAACAGATGGTAAACAGTACGTAATCTTGAGTACTGAGCACGATTCAGGAAGTATTTTGTCTTTTACCTGTGTTAAGTAGTATTATGGCTTTCATGCAGAGAAACTCCTCACGGGTAACTTGAAGATTTGCAAACTCCTGAGGGATAAACTGTATGGCCAGGCAGAGGTCATAAATCGGAGACCTTCTCATTTGCTCCCTGACGGACAAAAACATGAAACGGTAAACATTTTCAAACAATTAAGAGCCTCCTTTTCATCTTCAAATTGTTGCTTTGTGAATAAATGCATCCGTGTCATGTCTATACTGTAAAACTTAATTATTCATCAAAATCTAACACAAATTGTCTGTGTGATGTTACTTACTGACTAAGAACCAGATCGGGTGCGAAGTATAAATATTCACTGGTGACATTCTGAAAGGAGCGCCACCCAAGAGAGAACACCATCAGGTTCATCCACGAGTACTGGATGAGGGTCATCTGATCGGAGATGTGAAGATTACGAAACCCTTAAAAAGAAAAGAAAATCCTACATAAGAGAACATTTTTCATCACAGAGGAAACCTGTGTCTTCAAACCTGTTCACTAATATACCAACATATGCAGCACATTGGATTTACAGCAATATTTTGGCTAAGCTAACGGCTTTATTGCCAAAGATGTCACGAATCTTTCACGAAGTTAAACATTTCCTTTGTCAATGAAATGATTTTTACCACATGGAATAACGTCTCTCATATCCAATGTTCATGTCATTATAAAGCCCTCTA
The DNA here is from genome assembly GCA_037974645.1 of Hollardia meadi. NCBI lineage: Eukaryota > Metazoa > Chordata > Actinopteri > Tetraodontiformes > Triacanthodidae > Hollardia > Hollardia meadi. The sequence goes on from JBBPCS010000023.1 coordinate 8,674,331, forward strand.
TCTCAGAGAGACCTTCGGCAAGGCCTCCCAGTGGATCCCCATGGCGACAACTGTGGTGACCCTGAGCTGCAGAGAGCCGTTACCTGGCAGAGACTTGGACCACTTGACGATCCACAGCAGCTGTTTCTCACACAGCCTGTTGAGACTGTTGAGCAGGAGATGGGGAACATCGGACTGGCTGTTGTCGTAACCTGCGTACACAACCTCTGGTTCGATGTTTTCCAGGATACTGATGATCTGCTGGGAGAGCTGCACCTCACGGATGCCCGGTATGAAAGACATGGAGGTCAAGGCTTGAATGTCACTGGACATGGCCAAGTGGGACTGGAACATCAGGGACGGGGCCAAACCCAAGGCTTTCAAGGCCCCAAAACGCTTCAGCTTCCTTCCTGTGTCATGAATACAAGGCCTGATTAGATTTGATGACAAACACCACAATTTGTGTCCATAGCACACACTTTATCTCTTCTACCTATGCCAAGTTCACAATTTGAGTGGTAAAATTGCTCAAACCTGCCTTTAAACAACGGAGTTCAATACTTCTGCTTGCAAAAGGACCCTGTTAAATTTTAATTCATTGTTGTCTTTTTGATCTGAGCACTTTTAGCATTCTCTTTGATGTTAATGATAATTTCAAAGTGTGACTTGCTGCTACACAACCAGTTAGTTTCATTTATGCCTTAGCACCCAGCAAAAAGAAATCCAACCAAACAGCACCTCCGAGCATCATTCCCGCTTGATAGCACTTTCGGAGGCGACACGCAGGGCAATTTTTCCTCCGGATTTTGTCCACAATGCAGTCATTTCGCCCAGCACACAGATAGCTATGATGGCCTGTAGAGTGAAAGGGTACAGACAATGCACACAATTTTAAGAGTGCCTGATTATCAAATATGTAAGGAGGAGGAGAGGCACATAATGAGGAGAAAAAGTCTTGAAGGGCTCTCGACTATTAACATGGCTACTCCATGCACACTGAGGCAGCACTCCGGGGAGAAATCTTACACGAAAATTAGATAGAGGCAAGGCTGTGAGGACAGAGTGACACGGCCATGGTGAGACATAGTGGCTCTTACATATCTCGCATTACAAGATAACAAGAAAAACAAGTTCAAGATGAAGAACACTGTGAACACTGGTCAATGTGATACTGTTGCTAAAGACCTTTAACAACTACCATAGAAGGTCAGTCAAAATTTGACATGGTAACTCCCCTTCAGTGTACCACAGCATTCACTGTGGACCTGCTGATATATAGCTGATATTAAAAATTAATATTCAGTTACTGTAACTCCTTCTTTAGTGTTTTTTTATTACATTTTTTATCTTTCATATTATTTTGTCAGGAACATTGCCCGCTGATAAACAGGAAAAAAATTAATAAGTTAACATAAAATCAAGTTTAATATATTATACAGCATGTTTTATGGAATATATGGTAACAACAGTGGGCACGAAATGACACGCACCAACAGAACACAGGCAACAGAAAAATACACTGCCCCAGTTGGAATAGGAAATGAAAACAGAAGGGGTGGGATAATAAAACAGTCGTGAATGTTTGATCAGGAGCCACTGGCCAGAGAAAAAAAAAAAAAGGAATTAAGGTTTTACATTTCTAGAAGTAGGTCAAAGATTTGATTTACTCACCTTCAACTGCTCTTTTAAAAAAGACTTTACAGCTCCCGCAGGTTAGGACTCCATAGTGGCAACCGGATGCCTCATCACTACAGATCACGCACATTCTCTGAGGTGTCATACTGAATAAATAAATTAAAAAAAACAAGCACTGGCTGAGCTTCATTAATGTAAAAATGCATTCAGACCAATTCTGTCTTTCAGAAGAAGACCATCATTTTAAAACTTAATCCGCCCTTAAAACCTTTCTCATGATAGTAAAATGTAGCCTAAAGTAATAAGGAACATTACAGATAAATCACCTGGGTTTACGGCAAAAACTAAATATTGCTTTAATTAAGCAGTCTGCTCTTGAAAGATTTCTTGTTTGAGTGACTTTAAAGCACATTTAAGACGCTTTTTTTTGTTTTGTTTGCAAGCTTAGACTGAGGGACCCTTAAGGACTTCGAGTTTCTCTTAAGATGTATGAGTGAAGAGAATGAGATGATTAATGTTTTTTCCAGAGGTTTACAGGAGTTTTCTGTTGCCCCAAAGTGACAAAACCAAAACCAGACTACTAAGGACATTTTTTCATAACGTTTCCACGAGAGACAGGTGACTTTCTAAAGTGAATCAATGATCAGACAAAAGTTTTTCCCTTTTCTCAGACCCAGAAACAGCCTGAGTGATTCAAACAGACAGACCTAGGCTGTGCAGTGGCAAAACATTTGTCTTGTCTTTATTACTACCTGATCATTATTTTTTTGCAGATTTATCTAGCAAAACTGTTATTTACTTTATCTTTTGATTTCAACTGTCACACAAACATATATCATAGGGGTGAAAGACTCTTGATTAAAACGATCAGATGTAACTTTATGTTTCCATATCGACAGGTAGTACAAGATGAACGTTTATAGTAACTGATTAATTACCCGGGGAATGCGGAGAAAGGCGATGGATTCCTCTGAGCCACTGCCTGGCTCTGGATCCCATCATAGCCGCTGTGTATAAACGGGTCCTCGGTCACTCCTGCGGGCTGGCACCAGTACTGAGGCTCAGCCGGAGACGTCTGCGTCTGCCAACGGGGAACGTCGTTCTTGTACATCGTTAGTTGCAGTGCTGTGTGCCTGTTGGCATCAAAGTTGGTGGCAGCCTTCCCGGACAAACCACACCTGGGGTCAGTCCTCACCTGGACCAGCGCCGGCAGCTGGTCTGATTGGTTCAGGTCGATCAGAAAGTTTGGAGATCCCTCCAGCCCCGGTCGATGACCCGCTGTGGCCGGTGTGAAGCTTGTCGACTCCCCGTCACTAAGTCCCAGCTGCTGCTTCCTGTTGGTGTCACAGTGGGTGTCAAGTGCAGGTATATCCGATGATGGATCCTTTTCATCTTTGATGAACTTGCACGCTCCGGTTGTCGAGGACAGACTTAAACTTCCGTTAGGCAAATTTTCGGATGAGGCCACATTCGTCCCATGAACATTTACAAAATCTCCCCACGCCACACTGTCACACTTAAGATATTCACTGCTACGGTCATATAAATGTTTCGCAACAAGCGAATCATCGAGTATGTTGCAGTCTTTGAAAACTGCGCCGTCGCCGCTTGAATTTAGACCGTGGATTGCTGTGTCGGCGTTTCCAAAATTACGCACGGAGGACATGCAGGTTACAGGTTGTGACTCGTTAGATAATTTAGTATTACTGTAACCAGCTTCAATCAAGTCACATACTCTTGTATCGGTGGAATCGGCGATCGAAGTGTTGATGGTGCTCATCCTGCCGTTTATTTTATTTTCCATTTTCTGAGCCGCGACGCGCACAGCAGAGATGGAGTGTGCCCAGAGGCTGGACGGTGTGTGATAAGTTGTGGCTCAAAGACTTTCCTGTAATCCTCCTCCTCGACAAGGAAGGCTGTGACTTCGCCTTTCTTTCACATACGAGGCTGTCCCATGCAATTTAACTGCTGCTCAGAAAAGATAACCCAACTTTTAGCATATATCGAGGGATTAAAGGTGCGCAACTGAGCTCATTCAGAAATTAAACCTGGCACATTTATGTAAATAGAAGTATATTTTCTTGTTGCTGTTGTGAGTGTCATGTTTCAAAGTTGAGTAGTTTCCCTTTTCACAGATTTCCAATAGCTTTCCTCATCCAAACTAAATATCCGATCCGATTCAGCGGATGCAGGGCAAGACTCAATGTAGAGCCACACTCGAGAAATGTATGGAGTAACACCACCCTTACATCAGACCTACATAAAATCGCCAGCCAATGAGGAGAATAGATCGCTTCAGGGGTCATTAGTCTCCACCCTGCTGTTCACGAATGACAACCAACATGAAGACGTGGATACATTTAAATCTATCTATCTATCTATCTATCTATCTATCTATCTATCTATCTATCTATCTATCTATCTATCTATCTATCT
>JBBPCS010000023.1:8684428-8717648 GCA_037974645.1 Hollardia meadi
GTAACACGCAGATAGCGGAAGGGGAGGAGAATTCCGACTGAAATAGTCGGCCAATGGCAGGCTTTATACCAGCAGCCTACATCTGGTGAGCCAGACTATGCTGATGCTTATCGTTCGCAGTAAACATCGTTTTCTTTCTTGCTGTCATTATTTGAAGATACTACGACACCACAAATCCTTGTCGCCAATTTATGACATTCTTCTTCTGCCTGTCTTTAAAGATTTTTCCAGAGTCCCCCCAAAAATTTTGCAGTTGAGGCTTTCAGGGGGTCTCAAGTGTCAATCAGGGGCTTCGGTCTTCTGTCAATCGGCCCCCCCGAGCCCCCCCATATTTTGCACATAGGATTTATGCCTGGAACCTAATATTTTTGCAGTGTAGGCCACGTAAATGTTATTTAAGGTTAATGTAAGACTTGAATGCCTTAACGTGTTTGTTTTGCTATGTGTAGCCAACAAAACAGATCACAGAGCCAGTCAGACTGCCATCCAGTACTTATTACATGGCCTTTCCAGATGAAGGTATTGTGTTCTCTGTGTGTCTGTGTTTCTATAAGAGTTTTAAAACAAGCTTTTGATTTCTATAAACATCAGTATTAGGAAAATATCAGTCTTCTGTCAAGTCTAGCATTTCATAAGGCTCTCTCGCATGTATATTATTAAATGTATAACCAACAAGAAGCCAGAGTACCCAAAGTTCTTAGGAGTAATTTATATAATAATAATAATAATGTTCAAAGGCAGCACCATTCTCAATCATTTTGACAGTACAAAAGAGAATTCAGAAATTTAGAAAGACAACAGCATAACTGTATTTTACACATAAATGCATAAAAAAAGTAAAGTAGAAACAGGTAAGAATGCTGATGTGGCTTTGCCTGTGCTCTCAGGATTGAGTGCGACACAGTTACACCTGGCTAAAGTGCATGCTGAAGGCCTACTGCAAGAGAGGGATTCCGTGGCTGCCATGGAAACAGGCCAAACACACAGGCCTGGAACAGTGCAGGAGCGCAGCCAACAGCAGGGGCTCACTACCATTTCATTGGAAGAGCAGAAAATCCTCCTCTCTCTTGACAGACTCAACCACCAGCTGCTCTGTGAGCACTTTGTTAAGGCTACAACTAGATTGTTGTGATCTGCATATAACAGATTAGTATTAACATGTTGTCGTTTCAATGCAGAATAACCACGCCTATGTTACTGTTTGTAGGTGTGCAAGAACATGTGGGGGATAACACTGGCACGCGTGGCCTTGTACATATTGATAGACCCTCTGTAAGTATAAACATTAAAGGCTTGCCTCAGCACATCAGCTGACTGTTGAACATGTTATAGGTCTTACCTTCTTCCACTGTTTTCAGACAAGGGAAGTGAAAGCCACAAACCACCACAAGCATCGTGCATCCTCAGCTAACAACCACTCTTGATACCGGAGGACAGTCTGACTGGAAGCATGTGTGGTCCACAGTGGTCTTCTCTGCCATCAGTGCATTATTCCTGTCCTGCATCATACTGTATTAACCAACCCCTTTATTACCCTGTAAAATGTGTTAGTCTCCCTTAACACTAAATAATCATACTGCAGTAACTTCAAGATCAGCAGCAATGCACTGTAGAGACAGTAAAACATCTCAGCAAAATTAGACCAGAACAGAATGTTGAATTTGGTGGGTTAAAATTATTTTTGTATTTTTGCCATATGCTTGGAAAACAACACTTTTTTTTTTTTTTAGCTCATGTTGAGCTAATTGCTATTGAGCAGTCAAATTCTAAGTGCCTATGAAAATTGTACCGGCTTCAATTTGTTGTTATTTCTCAAATGAAAAAAATTATTGACATGATCATAATGGAATGCAAAATTAGCTTTTATTTTCAAATCTGGCTTACTCCGTATTTATTATATATAGTAGTTTAATAGAAACCATTTTGAGACCATATGGTTGGTAAACTGAATAAAGCTTGTTGACAATGTACTCATAAACTGACTGGGTGCAGTGTGTTTGGCAGTCATAGTAGTGAATGGACTCAGGAACGGAAATGGTTTATAGAGAGAAGTGTTGCAACACTGAAGGTGTGTGTGTGTTTTTCTTTGATGGCTTTAGAAGGGATGATTATGTCTTTGCAGTAAGCTTGACCTACTGGCTAAACAAGGTGAGCCTCTGCCAGAGGGCTTCTGTTGCAATTGCATCTACCCTGAACTTTACTCTTGCTTTTGGTCCCATTTCATGTAATAATATCCCTAAATCAGAGTAAAAATCAATAGACTAAAGCCTCTATTTATTTGATTGTAGTCATGTTAAGTCATAAATCAAAAGGTTATTAATCAAATCTCCCTTTCCACTGAATAGGTGCATCAGGGGAAAAAGGCTGCAGGGATTATTGATGTGAGTTGAGTTGCCCCTCCTTCAGCAGCGTGTCTGGCTTTGCCCTTCAGCCTGCCTGTTAGGACTTGCTTCAAGAGGTGGAGGAAGCCCAAGCTCATTTTAAGAATCAGGATCCCACCTTTAATGGACCTTTATTTTTATTCATTTATTTTTGGTTTAACTGCAGGTCGTTGTTTTTTTTTGTTTTTGCATGCATACGTTCTTGAGTGTTTCAACAATGAGCTGTAAACAATGATGTGACTGTGGTGTCTTATTGCTATGTATAGAGGCATGCATCATCCCCTTGTTATCTTACACCAAAACTGAGAACAGACACAAAGAGAGAAAATATTCTCAACTTTGGTGTATGATGATGCCTGCAGCAGCAGAAGCCCTTTGATGAGTTGTGCGCAAAAAGATACTCTAAAGACATAAGATGTCTATTGTGGTTATTTGAGGAGGGACATCGATGGCACTTCTAAGCCAATGGGCATAAGGCGATTAGAGAGGGAAAAAAAGCAACTTTTTAACCAGACAGGTTGATGCTGATATTTAATAAATTTAAGTGTTACTGAATCAAAAATGTGTGCAGTAGAAACAACCAGCCCAAACAAATAACTAGGCCTCATCTCCAGCTTTCTTTCCATCAACTACATTCAAAAACTATTTACTGTATTTTTTATTTTATTTTTTTAAAACATCTTGTCCTTCACTTGCATCAGTGAGTGAATAAATGTGAATGCACATGCCCCTGGTGCTGCAGTGGCTCTCTGAAATCTGTTCCCTTTGGCCTACTATACTGTTTATGTTCAGAGTAATTATGCCAGCTTATTACATTTAAGCCTGAACAATCACAACACCCAGAAACTCAACAAGAAAGGGCAAGAGTGCTGAAAATAAGGGAAGATATTTCCACCGATGCAAGTTCAAGCTTGTGCTTTGGTCCATTGTGAGGCTTAATTTCAAGTATTTTGTCACGTTTGGTTACAGTCCATTTACTTTGCAGTGAACAGATGTCTGTCTGGCTCAGGTTCTGTAAAAGTTGGGTGCATAGAACCGACTGGATAGTAGATTATAAACTATGTTAAAGAAATATTGCATAAGAAGACAATGTGGAAAAGAATCTTAACTTTTTACAAACTGGTTGCTTTGTTTTTGCTCTCATAGAAAAGTATACACACTTGCAGCAGTATACACCAGTACTAGAACACAGATTTATTTTAACAAGAACAGGTAGGCTACAAAATGGATGAATGAAAATCAAGATATTATTCATAAAATTGAAAAAAACAAATTATATATGATTAAAAAACAGTAAAAGGTATACATAACTTAGCCTATTTCCATTGTGATCCTGACTATACTGTATATTGTACTTGATAAATTCATGTTGTAAGGAAGGCGCGTGTGTGTGAGATATTTGTTTATTGTGATCTACCGGTATGTAGACCTACAAATGGTATGTACCTATTAATGAGGACTGTAGGGGGCACTCCAGCTCCCATCTGCCCATCTGGCTTTAGCAACACCGTGCGTCACTACATCCGACAATAACACAAGACCAAAGCGATTTTAAACGACGAGGACCGATATAGCCGCCCTTTCATGGCTTCGTATTGAGTCAGTGAAACGGGACGTGGTTTCTGCTGATATTCCAACACAGCATCCAACAAAACCTCAGTGAGACCGAAGGATGAAAAGATATTGACCGAAAGTAACCAAACTGCCAAGTGGGTGGTCCCCTCGGGGCTGCCGGGGCGCTGCAGTCCATCTCTTTAATGTGTCTGAGTGCGTTACAATGACGTGAAAATGACCTCTATACCCAAACAACGGACATCTCTTGACTGGCAGCATGTGTGCACAGAATGTGTCATTCATAAATCAAAATATGTGGCATTGAAGTGCATTCATGAAGTGGGCTGTTGCACAGACATTCCAAAGTTCACAGACAACTTTATTGTGAATTATATTATTATTTAATGCGTCCTGAATGAAAGCATTCAAAATTAGGCTAACAGAGGAAAACACATTCCTATAGGACAGTTATAGGATTATAGTAGTGATACGGAACTGAAAATAAATATGAAGAATGATGAACGTCATAACATTTGACTTGCATGCTGCGTGCAATTTTATTTTGCCCATCTTAGATTTCAAAGTTGCTTTGAAATTAAATAAAAATAAAGGTAAATAAGAGTAAACAAACGTACTAAACTTGAGACCTTAAAAAGCATTATGTGACTGGCATCTGTTCATTGGGGCTTTACAGTGTCTGCGGGTATTTAATAGGGCTTCATAATCATTCATTCAGTGGATGTATGGGAAAAAGAGTTGAAACAGAGCCTCTGTATCCAAAGAGTGGATCTTGACAAAATGATTTCTCAATGGAAGAGGGGCCTCATTAGCATAACAATTGTGGGAACTGCATAGATCTACTTTTCATGAGGACTGTAAAAAGAGAGAAAGAAAAAATAGTACCATTATACACACTGATGAGAAAAAGTGTGATTTTGAATTGTAAAAAAACAATTATTTGTGAAATTTTATGTTGTATCATCTCATATATAAACATTGAAAGGGCTATGTTATGAACAAAAAAAAAACTAATTAAAAAAGTAGTAGGCCTACTCGTCTAAAAATGCAGCAAATCTTGTAAAATTGTTTAAGTAGCCTCATAAAAATACCCAAAACATATGTAATAAAAAAAATGTTTTGGCAAAATTCTGTGTTCAGTTGAGATTTTGATGCTTCCACGCAAATCTTCCAATTGTATGTGCATTTTGGGGGGGTAAGGTTAGTACATGGCTGAATCAATTATTAAACTCCCATGTTTATTGTACTTTTTGTATTTACTTAACACTCTGGTAACTCATTTGGGGTTTCAAATGAGCCATAATTCACTTGTTTTCCAAAGTGGGCTCCAGCTGGAAAATCAGGGATCAGCAGGGATCCTTGTAGTATTCATGCAATTGCCAACAAAATATAGGCCTAAAGAATACCTGCATTATTCAGTTGTTTCTCAGACGATCTAATTAATATGTAAGAAAACAAATGACTGCTCAGTTGGCCATCCATTATGAAATAAATAATAATAATAACTCTCAAAATTATGTGAAATGGAGGTTTAAATTGATGTGGTTTTAACATTAAAAGTTGTTGGGTTTAATTCATTTAATGGAAGTTCATGTTTTCATGTAAACTGGTAAATCTTTGGTATAAATAAGTTCGGGGGTCCCTGGACCTTCTCGGGGCCCCTGGGCTACACTGACTGTCCCTTTAAACACTCTTGTCCCAATTAAAGCCAAGCCCCGCCTCTGGAGCACACATCCCATGAGTCATAAAGTTTGATGTCCTGCCCAAAGTTTAGGCCCGTCTGGAGCAAAAGTTTTTTTTCTAGAAAGTGAGCTGCGGAGATTTGCTCTACGAACTATGATTTTTTTCTCGTAACAATATTCTTCGAACAACTTTAACTTGGCGGAAGCGCAGAAGAGTTGGGACTCTTCCAGCCAAGCGTTTGTTGTGTTTTTTCGTCTTTTTTTTGGCTGCGTCTGCGGGTTTTTTTTCATATGGAAAAGTTGGGGCCGGGGACGACAACATAACGTTAGATTCCAGTGTGAGGTAGATATGCGCTTTGTTAAACTCACAAGTATGCCAGCAAGAAACAACAGGAAAACGCTGTCTCTAAATGCTGACTTCGACAGCTAACACACTTTGGGAGAAAATAAAGCACTCGACTGTTAAACTTTAGAATGACTCGGGATACCTTCCACTGACGGTCGTCGATATTTCCTGCTTTCATTTCTGTGTGAAAAAGAAAGTTTGGGATTGGCTCAAACTTATTTTTTTGTGTGAGTTTCTGACATTTTTTGGACACTTAAAAGTTTGCAGACTGTTTTGGGACAATGGATCCAAGCCAGCATAACCCTCCTGCCGGACACCAAATCGTCCATGTACGGGGCGACTCTGAGACCGACCTGGAGGCGCTTTTTAACGCTGTGATGAACCCGAAAAACACTATCGTCCCCCCTTCCGTACCCATGAGGATGAGGAAGCTTCCAGACTCCTTCTTCAAACCTCCAGAACCAAAGTCCCATTCCAGACAAGTAAGCCCGCCCTGTCTCTGCTCTGCCCCTTCCCAGAAAATACGATTAAAGCAAGGCCCATCCTGTGGGGGGCTCAGGCCTGCACTACGTGACTGGTACAGTCGGTTAAAAGTTATTTATCCCACTTTTCTAGTCTTAAAAGTCTTTAGGATACCACTATGCCTTAAGAGCGTATGTAGACCTAGTCACATCCAAAAATGTAGGATACAATATCTTTTTTCTATGTTTATTTACACTTAAAAATGTTTCCACCCTTTAACGCGATTTATTTCAGTATTTGATTGAAATGTACCAATTAGATGTGTAAAATCACTGCCAGAAGAGGCCCGTGGGCCCCGTGCGTACCTGTTATAGAGTAACCAAAATATCCTCAAAGCCACTTGTTTGGGCCTGAGAGGTTGGCCTTATTACTGAAGAAACTGGATCTGCGCAAGTTCGGCTTTCGTTACACTAAAAGTGAGTTGTCAGATTGGCTGAACCCGCACAAGACAGCTTGCACAGAAGATGTGTTTTGGTTAGATTAATGTCTGTGTATATATGTGTGTGTGTGTGGAAATCACGTGGAAGTGAATCAAAGGGAGTCTCTGACACAGAGTGTGTTGTAATGATGGTTTGCAATTAAAAATAATACGATTGTTGAGTTCATCCTATTTACCTCCCTCCCCCTACCGTCCCCACACAACTGTTGCCTGTGGCCTCTGTGGAGTTTTGTCATCAGTGCGCATGCGTTCTTGTTCAGCAGAGTCTGTGTGCTTTCCCCTGTCCCACACAGGCCTTGGATCTCCCCATCCTCGGACTTTAACAAAACGTGTGTACACATGCACATAAAAAGAACCTCTTGACACACATGAGGAGTGATTTTAACGTATGAGAAGTGATTAAAACGTTAAATAAAACTAAGAGGTCCCCAAGGGAAATCGTATTATTTCAAAAAAGATTTTATTGTTTTATTTATTTATTTATAATTCTTCTTCTCTTCCAACTCCAACACAGGCCAGCACTGATGCTGGGAGCGGCGGAGCACTCACACCCCACCATGTCCGTGCACACTCATCCCCGGCCTCCCTGCAGTTGGGGGCTGTTTCTGGTGGCTCCCTGTCTGGCATGCCCCCAGCAAGTCCCTCCCCTCAACATTTGCGTCAGTCTTCTTACGAGATTCCTGATGATGTGCCCCTGCCCCCGGGGTGGGAGATGGCCAAGACCACCTCTGGCCAGAGATACTTCCTCAAGTAAGTACGCCGGCAACAAGTGTCACAACACCGTCTCTTGCATTATACAGTCCTTGGAGCCTGGACAGTTTGCAACTTAAGAGAAAGTGTTTTGGAAAATGAATTGATGGCTTTAAAAGTAGATGAAAAGTTTTATTGATGTATAGCAGCAATATATCAATGTCTTCTAGACATCGCTATGCCTTTGGTCATATTTAAATGGGTCAAGATTAACTCAAGACAAAAAAGGAAATTGGTCACTAACATACAGTACATACACTAAAGAAATACTTGAGTTTCTCTTTAAGGTTCAACGTTAACTGAACTCTTTATTGTGCAACTTATGAAGCATTACAAGCAAAGGTAGAAAACATATTTTTTACGCTTTTTAGAGAAGGGGATATTTTAGTTTCCAGGAATTTCCAAGACAAGTCCAAGTTACCAGAGAGGTCTTGCGATCATGCTCTCACACTACAGTTCTGTTCGGTGTACATTATGCTGACAACAATTTGCAAATCTGCATAGTGCACAACAGTGTGGCCGGTGCTCAAAAAGAGACAATTGCAACAGTTAAATTGTAGGTTATTAAATTTGGTGGCCTCTGCAAATAAGAGAGGTCTTTTGTGGGACTGCTGCTGTATGTAGTGTTCCTTTTCTTGGTCTCAGGTTTCAGTAGAAACAATGGAGCATTGTAGCCGCCCCAGACAGCAAAAGGACAGGCAGCTCTGAAAAACTCATCTGCTACCCAACAAATCTCTTCCACATTAATGATCCACTGTAAACTGTTTAAATGGTCAGTAGCAGGTATACCAGAGCCCTTTAGGCCTGTCACAGAGATGATGTAAGTTTTTGGATTGTGAGGGCTTTCTTTTTATTCTCCATTACTTTCTTATGTATTTTTAGGCTTTTCATGCCTTTCATTCTGTGCAGTTCTGCGAAAAGATGGACTGAATTATTCATAAAAGTGACGTCCTTGTCAACAATTTATGTTAATATAATCTGTCCTCCTTATTCTTTCCCTTATTAAATGCAAGACGTTGGCAGTTCGAGCAAATATTACTTTCTGACGCAGGGTCTGAACAAACATGACGGCTTCAAATTTAGTTGGATCAAAAAAAGAGCCCTCAGTACCAGATGTTTTAAGGTCTCGCATCTGGAGAACATCTGGCCCGTTTTGAGTACGCTCTTCTAAACTTGTACAAAAGACCTGGGGGGGGTAGGAGAGAGAAAATGCCAGTCTCATAGCCTCTCTCAGGATCACTGCAGTTGTTGAGAAACTGACTGAGCTAATGCCCCTCCAGACAATGAAGCAATTTTGTAAACTAAACGCAGTTTTCCAAAACAAAATTTAATCTTGTATAACTTTTAGTTCAAACCTGTGGTTGCTCTATATTGTTTTGTTGCTGTCTGTAGAAATATGTCAATTATTTTCTTCTAATTAAATCTCTGTATTTTTTCCCCCCTTGTTATATAACACTTGCGTAATTGTCAAAGTTGTGAGTAGAATTTTTCTCTACGGCTGGTATGTTGAAAAGAAAACGGGGCTGCAGATAGAAATTGCCATCTTTGATTGATCAGTTGGTTAACTGTGTCAGAAACAATTATACAGTTGCAGCGCTGACATGAGACTTAATCCAAAACAAGTTAAACTAATACACAAAACTGACTAAGAAAACTTTTTGTACAGGTAGCAGAGACAAACCTTCCTAAAACACAACTTAAATCTTTTTATACTCATTTAACTATGGAAAAAAAATCTGCAGAGAATGAGAGTATATCACTAAAGTATAATAATAATAAAGGTGCAATTAAACATAAAATAAAACAGTATATTTATGTTCACAATTTAGGTTTGTAACATACGTTAACATGCAATCTTTCACTATACAAGAAGAGCAACGTAACTCTAGATCCTGAATATTAAATAGACTGTTTTCACAAGCTAATTGGCAAAATATTCATAGAAATTACGATAATAGATAATAGCGAGCCTCTGCTCATATGTGTTTACAAGTCTATTCCAAATCTGGAGCATCTCACTTTCTACTCACAAGCAAAACTGCTGTAAACTTAGGAGGGAAACAATTCAGCGTCTCTGTGAAGAAATGTTCAGCTGGAGTAAGTGTACTACACAGTGTTTGTGTTCAAGTAAGCAAAACGCCAGGAGACATCTTCCACACATCAAAGCAGAGATATTTGATCTGGATTACAGTCGGCCTCGGCAGAGCTGCTGGAAAAGACACTCCCCTATTTATAAACGGGTTGTCTGACCAAGATGTGCTGCAGAAAGAGTGAAGCGGAGCGAGAGAGTGTGTGTGGGTGGACTGGTGGGGGGTGGAGAGTCCGTCACCAGTTAGCAGAGCAGAGCAGAGACTGGGGGCTCACATTTCACTCAGGTGACCGCTGTTGTCTTTAGAGATATTTCAACTCGGGGTGAAAGTTTTTTTCTTTTTAAGAATGTGTTTCTCCTTCACCGTCTGTTGTTTACTAGTACACTGGGATCATACAGTTGGGAATGTTTGGCCTCTATGAATCACAGCAGTTGCACGGATGCCAATGTCCCACTCCCTTTAAAAGCCGGGCTCCGTTTTGGTATGAATGGAGATGTGGCGCTGTGATGGTGCCTCTTTTGTGTCAATGGAGTTAAATGGCAGCCATGTGGAGTTGACTAGAAGAGGGGCCAAGAGAAACTCCGTCCCTCCTTTTGTCCAGCAGTGAAACAGTGATCTTTATTCAGACCTCAGGCCTGTTCAGTCTCATGTGAGCCTTCCCAAAATAGACAAATGGTTGACATGAAGTTTCAAGATGGCAGTAAGAGAGGGCAGCAGCTTTCTTACGTGTTATACCATGTTTTTCACGTCTGAAATGACCAGCTCTTGTCAGGGTAGGGGTTTGGTGTCAGTTTTAATTTGCGGTATTAAGTTGATTGGCCTAGTGCAAGTGCTTGGCTTGATGTTTCTTCCTTGATTAGAGATTAGTGCTGAAATAATTACTAAATCATTCTTAATTGTGAGGATTTTCTGCTGTAGTCAGATTGCAAACTGTTCAAATTTTAAGTATGCATCTGGGTTTGTTAAATTGTGATAAAACATTAATATAAGGTGTAGGCAATTTTCTGTAAAAAACAAACAAACCCAAAACTCTCTATTTTGTTTCTGCTATTACATGAAAAACTTAAGCCGAAAGAGGACTGGGAGAATGTCAACAAAGTCTGTTGACCTTTCCTCCTCTTTCTTCCAGCAGTTTGCTGTGGCCTTTGATTTATGACAGCAGGGGCAGGGAGGTTGGGTCACCTTGCTTGGTGCTGGGAGGGGGGGGGCAGGGCCAGTCTGCAGGGCTGGGTCATAAACTAATGAAGGTTTCTAATTTAGACACACCGGTAAACTAGGAGGGGTAATCACTGTTTCCGGGCGCTTATTAAATGCAGCTTTGAATGAGCTTTTAGTCCGTGGGAAATCAGCCTTAAGCAGACAAAAAGCTTTGGGGGAGTAGCTATTGTCTGCCCTCGGGGGCAGGTAGAGCTCTGTGCTGATGGACACTTTTGTCGTTTCTCAATTGAATTTTAAACTGTTTTGATGAGCCTGGTTTCACACAACCAGAAGGGCTGACTTGTGTCTTTTTATATTTCACTTGACCATAATTGTAAATGATTAAATAATTCTCCGTGTGACCAGATTAGTTACTGTTTACCTTTCATGTTGTATAGTAAGATATTACTTACTCTTTTTTTTCACTGTAAGGCTGCACACTTCTAGTTAAACAGACTGATAACTAGTCTAGCTTCAGTGTACACTGTCTGGGGTTTCCTGAACATCTGTTGCACAAAATACAATTCAAAGAGACCCCCAGGAAAGATCCAAGTGTTTACTGTAACCGTATGCTCTTATTGCATGCAGTCGTTATCTGTGTAGTGCTGATTTGGACTGTGCTTATTTGGCGATTTCCAGCAACAGGTTGTACCTCCAAAAGTAATATTTATTTTATGTATGACAGAAATGGTTGAACCTTGTTTAAAATCCCCAACATTTACAGATTGAGAAAAGAGAAACTTGCATTGCTGTCTTTTATTTCAGTCTCTGTACATTGCTAGACTTGGTCTGCTCATCAACATCCATGTGCTTATTAATATTGTGATGAAATGAGTAATTACAATAACTTAAGTTTACTTTTTCATGCATAAATATATGCCTGAATCTTATTTTGAACACTATAATAATAACATGTTGTAAACTTTTTGAACCACATTTGTTGTATCAAATTGTATCCTAAATATTTTCCTTGTTACCTGTTTTGCTACGACTCTGTTTAAAGGGTTAAAGTATATGAAAGTGGATTCAAAACTAAGCTGTAATGAGTAGAGGCCACTCGTTCAGTCACAAATGGTGCTGGTGGGAAGCCTGGGCTATAAGCTTGCATGAAGCCCTCATTTGGAGCAACTTTGTGTTTGACAAACTTTTGGTTTATTGACCACACACAGACAAGGCCCTTCCTGTTCAACTGGGATCTGTCAGCTCGGTACACAAATGTGGACTGTGAGAAAGTCAGGCTAGTGTTTACCAAAGTCTTGATGTAACACCTCTGTTCCAGACATCAATGCCTCCACTGTCACTGAGGCCATCTTCACAGAGATGTAATATCTGAGAAGTGGACCCTCTCAGGTGAGGTTTAAGAGTTTCCAAACCAACTCCAACCGTAGTGATTTATGGAAACAGAAAAACTTAAAACACTTAAATCAATTAGTCAGTTAAATTAGTCTTCGAAAATAAAAGAACAGTGAAAATGAATGTTCTGAGCTACACTCAGTCCTGGTATATTGTGAAGTAGTTGCTTCATTAGGAAGTATGATGATCCAAACCGTCCTTCAAAGGGAAACTTAAAGCCCCAATAGGGTCACAAAGGTTGCCCCAATAATCTCTCTTGATGATGTCCTGCTGATAGAGAGGCAGCCAGGCATCCCCAGTCAACCAGAGTGGAGGTGGTCATCCTCATCTTAGAAGCCTGATTACATCTGGCCTCCCTCAGTGTGCTCTTTAGTCATCACTTCAACCACCTTCCAAGCATGTACTCCCTGGGTGGAGCCACTGTGGCCTGAGGATCCCATTTTTAGCATTTGACAACTCTGCTGTGGGCGGTGTTTCATGATTGCTGGACTCCCCATAGCTTCACTCCCTTTTTACACCAGTGAAACGCAGTTTTAGACGGCTGGTTTTGAGACAACAATTTCAGTGGAATAAACAGTCAATCTGGCCTCAAATCTAGCTTTGATCTGCTGTTGTGGCAGGTAGCAGAGCTTATTCAGAGACATTTAAACAGCAGTGCTGATTTATTGTTGGATAAAACCTTCTCCTCAAAGCCAGATGTGAATGCCACACTTTTCATGGGTGTAAACGGTCAATCTAGGCCTTTTTACTCAGAGATCGCGCAATATCGCCACAACGAAGACCCTCCTCTATGCCGCCTTTGATAAGTAACGCAGCAGTGTCGGAATCTAGTGTGACGTTTCACATGTGCAACAAGCAGCACTTTATAAACAATGGAATAACATGGCAATAACAAACATTTACCGTCCCTGTTATGTGGTGGATGATCTCATCCCCTGATCGGAGTATAAGTAGCTCCCAAACCTCGTGTGAGTTGAGTTAGCTGCCAACTGCTGCTTGTTGCTCTTAAACCTCCCGGTCGTGGTGTCGCACACAAAACATGTCGACAAAACGTCACGGCCCTGTCTTGTTGTGCTGGCTCACTCTGTTAATACAGATGTCGATTTCTTTGACCCCCCATCACGCCTCTGTAAAGTTTATAGAGACGGTGGGTAAAAGGGGCTTCTGTCTATTGGCAAGTTTGTCACACTACTGAAATCAGAAGAGGTCTCTGAAACAACACGTGCAGCATTTGGATTTCTCCACTTGGATCTCTTTAAGGATGTTGAAGCTCTGCTAAGTTGCTCTCTGAATCTGACATGTTCCAATTCAGTCTGAATCTTTTAGATAGAAGTTCTGTCTTGAATGATCTCCGTATGAATAAAAACAATGCACATCGATGGGGACCAGCTTCCCTGTGATTGGCACTGAACAGGAAAGTTGAATGGCAAATCATTTAAGCAATGTCAAGTTTCACCTTTATGCAAAAGGCCACCCTCCCTCCTCTGCACCCAGACACATTATAAATAATGCTGGCCCAATAAACGCCACCTTGATAATTGGGCCATCAGTCAAGGAGATGTCAAGTGCCCGGCTGGCTCAAGAGGCCTACTCTGTGCTCTTCTAAGCCGCAGTCGAGCACGATGACAGCTTGAGCAAAAATAAGCAGGCAAAGCTCCACACTGCAGGCAACCAACTTGATAACGGGCCATGTTTGAACCACATTGCTCTCCTTTCCTGCAGTACCTGGCCATTTGTCTTCTTTGCGAAGAAAATCTGCCGTCTTATTTCTCAAGACTTAACGAGTGGCTGTAGAAGTTTGTAGATTGCTCCTTCGTGAAGGCATTGGCCAATTTGAATTCTGATGGTGTTGATGCTGTGTTCTTTATCCAGTCAAGCCGACTAAAGCCACAGTTCTTCATGAAGACTCAGAGATGGATTGAATAAGTGTCATCTAACAGTTTCGGTATGTCAGTTTGGACAACAGCCCCCTTTTTTTGCAAGTGTAATTGTATTATTGTGAACAAGGCCTGAACAACAACCAGCTTGCTCTGTGTCCGCTGCCCTGCCCTGGGGATGAAGGTTGGGGGAGGGTGCGGTGACTGTCCTGCTGAGCTCGCAGTGGTGTCAGAGACATGTAAAGACAACACTGAGCAGTTGTGACCATGGAGGTTGCAGATCATCAGCAATTCTTAACAGCAACTGGTGGCCTCCAGCCGTCCCAACAGTTGCCATGACATTGTTTTGTTTCATGTTTCGCCAACAGGAAGCGGTGTACAGCCCTGGCCATATAGGGTTCGGGGCAGGTTAAGTCTGTGTGAATAGATTATCTTTCAGTTTTAAAACTTAGTGATGAATTACTGGCTCTTGGTAACTCATTTACCATTTCTTTGAATTCCCACGTACAAGCTCTTTGAATACAGTGTAGTGCTGACTTGGAAGCTTTCACTGTGTGGATTTTATCGCAGGCATTTGATTATAATCTCCTCTGTTTTGCACTGGAGCTTTGTTTACATCTGTTTCAAATGATTGGAGCCACAAAGGTTAGCCTCCAAAGCTAGGGTTTGATAGAAAATCCAATATTTGCACTTCCATCTGTGCTAAGAGAAGCACAAGTCGGGGAAGAGAAGAATTTATAATCGGAGATCTCGGAGGCTTTCAGGTTCTATATTTCCATCAGTGTTTTCCAGTTGTAGTTCTGTTCGGCATTGGTGTACCAGGATGTGCAGGCCTCTCATTTACGATAAACCCTCCCTTTCCTTATCCCAGTGCTCCTCTCCCAGTCTCCTCCCCTGTTCTCCCTTCCCTCTATAATAACTGTCATAGTTTCCAGAGTGGGAAGGAGGCAGCAAAGGGGGGCAGGGCGGGCACTCTGTGTGCAACAGGACCACAGCAACTTGTGCAGCCAATGGAATTCGGCGAGATTGATTCTGTAGATGTTTTTTCCCTTCTTTCACTCTTTTTTTTTCTTTTCTGTAGTTGTCTCACCCCACTCCCTATGACCCTTCTTTCTCAAGGGGCCCCTCCAATCTGAGCAGTTCCAGTTATTTTGCTTGGTTTGTGGTGTTTGTGTGTGTGTGTGTGTGTGTGTGAGGGCTGGGGGAGGGTTTGGTAGGGGATTTGGCAGCTCCTTTGATCAGTAAAGCATAAACAAGAGGGGGTTTCAAAATGGGTTGCATTGTGTGGGGGGGAGGAGTGCTGAGTCAGGCCCTCTCACTCTCTGGCCTGGGATAGAGAGCAGACAGGCAGGCTGGGATCACCGCAGAGGCCAAGAGAAACTCTGAATCTCTCACTTCTCCCAGCTGTTCCAAAATCTGGGCTAATGGCACTTTGGTATCAAATTAACAGCGAGTTGTAAAGAATCGCAGTTGGTGGAAGAACACATCGAGAACATGGTTATTGAAGGGTACAAGTGCTAAGGGTAATATTAATGCATTGTAAACAAATTCCAAAATAATCAAAAAAGAATTTGTCCACTGCTATGTAATAAACAGAGTCATGGTGTGACATAAACACGCTACAGGAGTTTGTTGCCTGTTTATTAGAGGTGGTGGGGGGGGGGCTAAATGGGATGTTTCAAAAAACAAAAAAAGAACAAGTGAATAGTGGGGTTTTAGGTCGTAGCTCAGTCTGTGCCTTTGTCAAGCAGGTGAAAGCTTTGTAAATGTGGCGCCAGATTGTTAAAGCCCCTGACACTCCACAGTGTCCGAGCCACTTCCAGGAAAAAGGACCCCCTGCGTTGAGCCCTGGGACTGACCCTCCCTGAATAGAGAGGGTCCTGCTCAGGAGAGGAGGGCTTCCTGTATTAGCTTTCCATCTTAATCAAGCAACAAGTACCAACAAAGCACTAATTATCAATGCCTTCACACAATGTCCCCTCCCCCCCAGTCCCCACTCCTATCCCGGCAAAGACAAGCCCTAAAATAGATGGTGCAACATTGTTTGACGTTACAATAGTTGTTTTGAAACCAATCATGGCCTCTTGCACACTTTCTTGAAGAAGTGTTCAGCTTGCCTATGACAGATAGCAGCTGTTTGACTTGTTTTTTTTTAGTTGTCTTCTATTCTGATTGTCTTAGAGCTTTATGATAATTCAAGTTGCAGTTTCTCCATTCTGACTCAAGACATATAAGTGAATTATACTGAAAAAAGCCCATCCCAGTCCAGGCCAAACTAAGAATGAAATCCTTGTATGAATCTTTATTAAGTTTTGGATCCGAAGAGTTTGGCTTCCTGTAACAGTCATCGTTTACAGAAAGCAGGAGTTGGATTCAGAGTTTTCATCAAAGAGCTTGTTGAAACTGCTCTGAGTCATCAGTTCCTCTATGTGACCTGCTGTTTTGCATTGCTCTTGCCCCTGGTTTGAACTTTCTACTAATTACTGTTCGAAACACATTGATTGTGATTTTTTCTAAATTTAACATTTTGGCTGTCTTGTCTCCTCCTTATAGCCACATTGATCAAACCACCACTTGGCAAGATCCTCGCAAGGCCCTGCTCCAGATGAACCAGGCGGCCCCGGCCAGTTCTGTGCCAGTGCAGCAACAGAACCTTATGAACCCAGCCAGTGGTGTGTATACGTTGACTTTGTTACATTTAGTTTTATTATAGAAGCAGCATTCTCTATTAGAGATATATTGGAGATTACATTTCCTCAAGGTTATTTCTGGGCATTTTCTTTCATTCATACAACATGGAGAATAAGCGCAAGGCAGTCTAGTCTAGTTCTTACTTGTCGCCAAGACTTTGTGTATCTCAGCTCTGTCCATGCAGTTGGAATTTGCCCTAGGTGAGGTAAGACCGAGGTAGAACGTGACAGGTCCTGTCTGACATGTTTGGGAGCTCCGTGTGACTCACAGATTACAGAGTTTACAGATGAAGTCTCTGTCTTCTCAAATTGTCGCTGTTCCATCTGGCAACCTACAAGTTAAAATAAATAAATAGAGGTTGACAAGAAGGCTTGTTTGTTTTCAGTAACAGTGGAAGCAAACATGAATTATATTCTCATGTGTGAATAATAATCGACTAGGTGTTCTATATAAGTAGTATTGCAATATGTTGTGCAGTTAATAAAGAAAAATCTGAGCAGTGAGCGAACCAAAAGCATTTGTCCAATATTATTTTTTGCATGTCATCCCTCAGGTCCTCTCCCTGACGGCTGGGAACAAGCTTTTACATCAGAGGGAGAAATTTACTACATCAACCACAAGAACAAGACCACATCGTGGCTTGACCCACGACTTGACCCACGCTTTGGTGAGTCTGCTGTAGTAAAAGTTAAGATCTTTGATTAAAGTAAAATACCATGTATGCTCTATGTATTAAATTAAGTAGCAACATAAAGTTATAATATTTATGTTTTATATTAAAACGTAAACAATGGCGTTATACTAGGAACTGCCTTTGCAGCAAAGAGTTTCTTGAACATGTAGTTTTTGTGACCACATTTTGCTTTCTCCGGTATAAAGCTCTGGCTAATCCATAAAAGATGTATCTCCACCATTGTAATAGTGAATTCAATTCTGAATGATTCATCGTTTATTTCAATGCACTGCATTGTTTTGGAGTGACTCGTCATACCATTGGTTGTTGAAAACACATCTCACCAAACCCCCACCCTTTAAAATCTGCACCTTACATTTTGTCAGCCATTTTGGTGTCGGAGCAACAGCTGAGTTGGCCATTAATCCCCCAGGCTGAGCTAAAGTTTGACAGTTAACTTTCAGTGAGTATAGCGGCTGGCATTGGTGAATTAGTGACTGGACCAGGTACATGTGTTAAAATTTCCCTGTGGCCACCGGAATGAGCTAATCCCACTGCGTAAGGAAGACTTCCAGAGATGAAGGTTCCTGCTTATGTCACTCTGACTCACTTATGCTTCAGGCGCCATCCCTTCGATTCCCCAGGGAAGCTCACCCTGGTTCACCAAGCAACATGTGCGAATCAGCATGCAGGCTGTTATCCTGTTAAATGTTAGCGCCACTTTTTAATCGAGCAAAGGGACGTTTTTTTCCGTAAGCGATTGTGTGTCCCGCTCTGAAGGCAGGCAGGAAAGTTTAAAGCCGAGGGGAGTAGGGCAGCTGGGAAGAGATGGCGGCCCTGATCGGTAAACCTCTTTGAAGATTTATAAGTCTTGAACACACAAGGATGCTGGGCCCCTGAGAGTGAGTGAGAGGCAGGAAAAAAAAGACCATGTTAACTCATGGTGTGCCATCAAACATAATTCTGTTCCCCTTTTCTGCACTTACTAATTCTCAAGACTCACATTTATACCTCTAATGTTGTCATTCTGCTGTTATTTGTACCTTTTGATCATTTAGATTTTAGAAACATGCACCTCAAACTGTTTAATGTTCCATCAGTGAGGTTTGATGCTTGAAGGAAAACCTCATTTTATTTATAGCTATTTTTTTTGCTCATATTTCTTTCACATTTGTGCATAGAAATGAGCTCCTCTGCTTCAGAAACCACTATAGTGCTGCTATGTAGGTCTCCAATCATAAGCCAGCTGCTTTGATAATGAAGGCTAATTTGAGCTCTGAGAAGAAAAGCAGCAGAGCGCCTTTAACTGAAGGTTGTTGCCGGCTGGCTTTCCCCTGCGTGAGGCCCAGTGCAGGCACAGCCCCATTCTGCTCCAGCTCCAGACAGACTTGAATCTCTGCCAGGCCACTTTATTCTGTGGTCCAACTCTTAATCTGTTCCAGACCTTTTTAGTCAAAGAAATCCAATGTGAGAGGGGAGGCGGGGGCAGGGAGAGGCAAGACGAAAAGGGAAGAAAGGAAAAAATGGTGGAACAGAGGGAAAATGCCGACGGGATAAAGCATACATCCTCTTTAAGATCCAAGGAGGTGGTGAACAGCGAACAAGCCATGAGTGCTCTGTGACCGAGTTCAAAAGTGGGCTGGCCTGTGTGGATATGTTGTTTTCTGTACGTACTACTATGGCTCACCAGCAAGGAAAACATGCTAGCAGGATAGTAGAGCACACAAAAAGACAGATTTCCTCTGGGAGATTGATGCTTTGCTTTGAAGCCCTGGTGTGAAACTGTTCACCCAACTCATTGCTACATTATCCGTCATGTGATGTTTTTCTGCCTCTGCTGTCAGCGTACTCAGAAAAGTTGGCATCTTATTAATTATGTCACAGCCATGAGAAACTCAATGTGTGATGAGATGGCAGTGATCCAGTTTAAAGGGTAAGCCTAGAGGTCTCTGTCTATGTGGATAGTGTAGGTTTTATCAGCTTGCTTATTTATTGATTGATTGAGATTTCAACATCTGTGATTTCTGCAGTTGCAGGGGTGCATTGAATAATTACTTTTGGAAAAACAGCAACTTGTATTGGAGCTTTTCCCCTTCCAGGGGCTTCATTTATAAAAATGTTCTTAGATTTATACTTGAACTTAGTCTTAAGATCATTTCCAACGGCTTGCGTTCTATTCACAAAAGATGCTGAGCCTAAAAAAAACCTTACTTAAGCAGGTTCTAAGAATCCAATTTGTAATGTATGCACCTGTGATCTATAACTCTCAAATCAAATCAACTGCTACATAATCGGCAGGAAAATAACTTGCCTCAAGTCTAGACTTTGCTTAGTGATTAGATCATTTCCACTTCAAAGTAAGGATTTATTAATAACCACTTGCATATGGCAACTTCAACAACACAACTTCCAATTTTAATCTTTTGTTTTCCCTGATAGGCTACCCAGTTTTCTGACTGATTCAGTTTTTTGGGGTTTTTTTTCCATCTCCTTGCTGTGCAGAGTCGGGTCAACACAGGCCGGCTTTACTCGGACCTTACTGCTGTACAAGATGATAAAACGGCGTTTGTATCACACTCAGACTGTTTCTCCACTTTGCTTATCTCGATGCTAGAAACACAAGACCTTCCCAAGGGGGCCTTCTTTTTTTAAACTTGTTAAATCAGCAGCAGACAAATATTTACAAAGCCTTCAAAGGTGCTGTGCCCTGGTCACATAGAGAGCTCCCCACTGCTTGCACACCCTCAACCCTACCTGCTCCAGGTGATCTGGTGGTGCAATATGCCTGCCAGTGTGGTAATCTGATAAGGGCCTGTGTTGCTGGCTCGTTGTGTTGCAGAGGTGCGTGAAGAAGACAAAAGGCAGACCGCATTAACTTGTCCCTTATCTGCCTGGCCCGCCAGCTACACCGCCCGTATGTGCTGCTGCCTTCAACCACCCCTCCCAAAACACACTCTGCCTTCTGGCCTCCTTCTGTGCTATCACTCTGGCCATGAACTGAACCTGTCCTTCACTCCTATCTCGCCCACAGATGTAATACGCTGCTTTGATATGCTCATTGTTTGTGCATAGTTCCTCCAGTAACATTGGTTACTGTTAGCTGTTTGGTCTGCAAGGGAGTCCTCGTTCGTGCAAAAGAAACTAAGTTCTAAGATTGCATTTGTCAACATGAGGTCTTGTGTGTCAGTGGATCTCCTTCCATATGCCCCCCTCATTTTTAATGCTTACTCTTCTTCAAAACTCACACCTTTAAAGAACCAGGGTGTTATTTATGTAGTTTTGGCCATTATTTCTATATGCTATGATAACATGGCTTACAATTTGGTACGTACCAATATCAATACAATAGATTCATTCGGGGCAACAACGAAGAACAGGCAGACGATCAGACAATTGTAAACAAGCCAAAATTTTATCAACAACTATGGAAAGTTTGGTAAGTCAAAGTTGGATCTGTAAACTCTAATGGAAGTTTATAATGGAGCGTTTAGGTAATGATTTTACAGCAAGATTTCACTTTCTTTTCCAAATGGGATTGGCCGTCTGATCATCATTTCTTGCCCTGTCAAGCTTCCTATTGGCAAAGTTGACATACATGAGTACAAATGTTATGATCATTGATAGAAGTGATGGTCAAATCTACGAAAAATAAAGACATACATTTTTTTGAAACCCAAATTTTTCCTCAACTATGTGGCTTTGTGCATCGGTGAATTTTTCTCCATATGCCTCCCCTCACTTGTCACTTTGATACATGCTATTCTTTAAAGCTTACGCCTTAACAAATCTACAGCTGCTGACAGGACCCATGTGCAGCAAGTCTGCCTTGAGAACAGCTGATAGTGCCCCCGATGGTGGAGTGATCCAGCCACAAAAGGCCTCAGTATCTATAAGATAAGAAGCAGAGAGAAACGACACACTCTCCCATGGCTTTAGTCGATGTGTGTGGAAGGGAGAGGAGGCGGCAACTCCATGACTCTGTATGTGTTTGTGTGTGAGTGTACTATGTGCTGGGGTGGGGTTGTTGGGGGAGGCTGTATAGAACAGAGAGGGGGAGGGAGGGAGGGGGTGGTGTAAGGCAGGGCAGGGCGTGGCCTCCAGAGCTTCCCAGGGAGAGCCCTGAGCCGCGGTTCATTCAGCTCCTGAGATAGTGTAAACAGACAGTGATTGAATGGTGACGAGAAAAGGTGCCGGGGCGGGCAGGACAGCACAGAGAGGGGCAGTCCCGCATGAAAATTGTGCCCCTCGTCAGGGCTTTGTTTTGGTTGGTGCTTCGAGTGCATAAGCAAACAGCTCTCCTCATTGGTTCCACTACTGTTACACCCCTTGTGGTCAAGCACACTCGCTTCTCTTATTCTAATACAGCGATTAAAAACGTGTGACCTGCTTTGCATGCTTAGATTGCTGTGCTGCTTTACACTGAAAGAAGTTTGAAACTGAAGTTAATAGTGGGTAGACGCTTGGAGAACAGATGCGTGAAAGTATTGATAAAGCAGATTGGGAAATGGCCTGTTTGAAAGCACAAAAACAAATGGAGATACTATAAGATGTCCTCTAACATCTCCGATTATTGTTTCAAATGTTCGGAGAAAAAGAGAACTCCATCACATTGCCTTTGGGAATTCTGACAGATTTAATAAATAATACAATGTATTTCACAAACTGTCAGTGAGAATGTCGTGTGCAGTGCCTAAACTTTGTATACTTAATTATACCCAGAAGATTTTTCAGTAACAAGGAAACAAACACTTTTAATTTACTCTGGAACCATAAAAGTAATTGCACTATGTGGGAAGAGTCCAACTCCTCCATCATTAAACAGATGGATAAGAGAAATGTCAGCAGTCTGGAGAAACTGACTTGTATTACTAAAGGGAAACGGAAGGACTTTGCACATACTGTATCTGGACCCCTTACATGGATTTCTTGGAAGATGAATGTACAAACACTACTTGAAGTGGAGGATGGTAACAAATATTTGTACCATACATTATCTTTTATTTTTGTAGGTAGCCATATTACTGCCAATGTTGAGTCAGTGAGTGTTATTTTATACTGTTAAAACTGCATAAATATATTGGAGAAAAAAAGTGGAGCAGTGTTTACAGAACCCGATGCAGGTCCATTTTAAATTTGCACACTGTGCTTATGATGCATTTGTTAAATCGGCCGCCGTGGACCCATCAGGCCAGTGTGAGGAGGAAGTCCGTCTTGAGGGATAATCTGCGATTTGTTTAGAAGGAAACGAAACAAACAATGAACGGATAAGTCATAACTGATGCAACGCACAAATAACAACGCCTGTCTTAGTCAGTGAGTGGGAGGGGATCAGGTCTTACAGGAATAGTGGTTGTTTCAGACACTTGGTGGAAAACTTGTGTCGGGACTTACCTTGTCCTACACAACCTGCTGCACTGGCTGCACTCTTTTACAGCTTGTAGGAAAAAAAATGCTCAAGTTGTCAGTCTTGTTATGCAGCGTTTAAATGCAGCCAGGCATTAAAACGTGTAGTTGCAGAAACATTAGTGTATTTATAGTCTGCTGGAAATCCTATAATAATGCACACATCTTATTAGCCTAGCATAGAATAGGGGCCACAAAAGACAAAGTTGTCCAAATGCACCTAATCGAGACAAAGCTGTAATCACCAGTTTTAAGATCCTTGTCCTCCCTAGTTCCTTTAACACAAAGAAGTGAGAAGACTTTTTATTTCGAAGTTTAAATTTGCCATCAAGACTCTCAGTATGCAAAGTTTAAAATTCTTCTTTTCTGTCTCTTACAGCCTTGAACCAGCAGAGGATCACCCAGAGTGCTCCAGTGAAGCAGGGAGGGCAGCTGGCTCCCAGCACCCACAGCGGAGTCATGGGAGGCAACAATCAGATGAGACTGCAGCAGATCGAGAAGGAAAGGCTGCGACTGAAGCAACAGGAGCTGCTCCGGCAGAGACCGCAGGTCAGGAATCAAAGAGTTGAAGCATTTCAAAAAGTAATCTGAAGGCTTTTTAGGGAAATACCGTGGCCTCATGGAGGAACGGCTAACCTTAAAAAGGTCACTTTCAGTACATGTCCATCGATGTAGTAGCAAGACACTGGACCTGTAACTGCTCACAAGTTGAAAGGGGGTGTAAGCAAAATGTTTGCGTTTTAAAATGCGATGTTTAGAATATGAGTCATCGCCGATATAGTGGTGGATCTTGAGCCTCTTTGATCGTTTTTTTACTGTCACACCACCATGCAATCAAGTCTCATGAGTCATGTGTGGTAACTTTATCACTTCCTACCAGTGACGTGTCGCACAGGGTGGTGCAGCCAAGTCCAGGAGTTTACTCAAGGCTGTGTCATAACACCAGAAACCCAGCTTTATGATTATGAATGAGGGTGCTAGAGAGACTTTGTTTACCGTGCCATTCACATGGGTTGTTTAAAGTTCACAGTGGAGGAAGTGACCCGAGTGTGTACATGCACCAGCCTGTAAAGGGAAAAAAGATGGCATTTGGGAGCAACTGTGCTTGCAGGAAGAGCATGTGCAGCGTACGCTTAAGTAGCCTGGTTTTCAACTTTCTGAAACGTCATGTAGGGAGAAATCTGGTTCCATAATGGGGTAAAGGATTAAGAGAAACCTGGTCACCACAGTTAGATTTGTGCTGGAGAATCCAGATTTATTAGCCACGTTAAGCTGGTTTCTGACTTGGTTCCCAAAGTCTTCATGCATGTAAACAAAGGTTTTGGAGTAACCAGGTTATTTCTGTGTGTGTATTTCCTGTCTTCCTGCCTGAATTCTGTGTGCATGGGTATGTAGTGATAGATACAGAATTCATTAATTATGCAAGGAAAACATTACAGTTATGACACATGAGCCACTCGGTTATCCAGACCTGATGGGAAATAAAACACATAATAAAATCTGAGTACCATCCATCAGACCATTGCCGAGATTCCAGTAAACCCCAAATTCCTGTAACTTTTCAGATACAAGATATTTGGAATAAAGAGGTCATACTGTGTTTGCAAATTTAGTAGAGCATGATTATAGTAGGAAATTGTGCAATCATGCAGGCTATGTGCTTATGTAGGGAGTTCAACTTTGGGGCAATACTTGCCACTCCAAAATGTGTTCCACATGGCAAGAAGTATGAAGAACGAGTGGCGATGTGTGCGACTTGTTGGTGGCAGTCAAGTGCTGACGTTGCCCAGTTATGCACAAAGAGAGCCAATAAAACCATAAAGGTTGTTTACAGTACACAGCCCTCACAACCCCTCTTAATCAAAACCAGATTTTTTGCATGGGTTTCGTCGTTCTAGAAGGAAATGCCTTTGAGTTCTGTTGGCAAAACATTTGACATAAAAGCAGAAAAAAGGGAAAAACATTACTTTATAAAGTGTCTTATTTATCATTTTGTCTCGGAGAACATTGTGTCCATTTCTGCCCAACCACAAGCAATAAAATAATAAAAGCTTCTACTAATGGCAGCTAGCAGCAATTTTACATCCTTACAAAAAAAAGTCCCATCCCATTGGCTGCCTCCCCGTTGTAGTCTATGACCCTTTTTAAAAAGTTTAATGGGAGCTCAAAACAGTGACACCGGTCAAGTCATTTCACCTTCCCGTTCAAGGACTTCAAGGGAAGGAAGTGGGGGGGGGGGGAAAGAAGGGATCAACATGACGTCATATCCTTAGCCTTATCTGATACAGCATGTGTAGAAAACAATTGTCTCCAACTGTGGTGGTCAGCCCCGCATGTAATTTGATACCATGTATGCGCTTAACTCAACATTTTATGCAGTGACAGCAGAGCAGCAAGGGGTGTAAGGCGGTTTGGACATGTTTTACTGAAGCTGTGTAGCTGTGTATAATTAGCTTCTGAGGTTACGGGTGGGGTTGATTGTGTTGCTCATGGGTTTTGTGCTTTGTTGTCCGGCAGGAGCTCGCTCTAAGGAATCAGCTGCCTACCAGTATGGATCAAGATGGCAGCACGAACCCCGTGTCCTCCCCTATGGCCCAAGATGCCCGGACCATGACTGCCAACAGCTCTGACCCATTCCTCAACAGGTTGGTTTCATGCAGAGGCCAGGTGCGCCCTCTGTAGAGCAAATGTTCCCCCGGTCCAGTGAAACTGGAGCTGAGGTGCACTGATTGACGCCACTTGGCGAGGCCTCCCACTCTGGTTCAGCTCCTCGTCACACTTGTATCCTGTTTGATCTGCTCCCCGAGCAACACAAGCAGTTAAAACAGAAGGACAGTTTCTAGGCTTAACCCTCTTCACATGGTAGTGACTCATTCAGACCAACAGGTCTGTTGACTGCACAATAATGACCTCTGGTGTACAACTGCTGCAGCAAAGGGCAATCTGAACCTAAATGGTGATGTAACCTGTGGAGAAAACAAATGCTTAAAGCCACACTTTATTCAAAGTGTAGATGGATAACCTCCACAACTTGGAGTAGTAAAGACTCAAAACATGATGGACTGAAACTAACTCTGAAAAACAGCTACGATGAGGTGGCGAGGCTTCCTCTATCTGTGCCCCATGGCATTCCAGGAAATCATTGTTAGTAGTTCAGCTCTGGTTCTTCTGTGAGCTGACGACGTGAGGAAAGGGCTGAATAGCAAGCAGGCCATGAGAACATGTGGTCTAGTCAGTAGACAGGCCGACCTAATCTCCCCTCCTCCCCCCGTTGCCTCCACTCCCCTGTCCCTACAATGGCCTCATTCATCCTGCCTCTGCCATACTCTGCCTACATATTTTTCCTCTGCTAATTAGTATAGGCTTGTCAAATGTCCTCTCTCTGCCTCTTTGTCTCTCTGATGCCCCACTCATCGCTGCTCTTTTTCCGTATATTTTGCGATAGGGTGTGAAATGTTGAGGTTGGGGTTTCATCTGTGAAAAGTCACTAAAATAGACATCGCTGTCGGAACGTGGATGTATGCAGAAAGTCCCCGAGGGAATTGGGGCCGCACTGTTACTTTTAATAACCGAGTGCATTTGCTCTGTTGCCTTGTCACTTAATTAGATTCCAACAGTTCAGTTTCAAAGTAGATTTAAAGTGAAGGTCATTGAGGTCATCCAGAAACTCTGCCGAGACACAAAGCTTTTCATTTCCTTCAGTTTTGATGGAAATCATGATGTTGAGTAGCGACTTTTATAACCCAGATCTCTTTACTCTTGTGCTTTCAGCGGGACCTACCACTCCAGGGACGAGAGCACAGACAGTGGCTTGAGTATGAGCAGCTACAGCGTCCCTCGCACTCCAGATGACTTCCTCAACAGTGTGGATGAGATGGACACAGGTGAGGCTGGAAGCAAAGTGAATATGATCACTTGCCGGATAGTGTGCTCTGTGGTGCGACATCTCTTTGCTTCTGGTGCAGTTTTTTTTCCTAGTTTAGTTTTGTTTAATGCCATGTTGCGTTCATGTTGGTGGAACAGGAAGAAGGTAACGGCATGGGATCATTATTTTAAGATGGTTACCTTTATCAGTTTGATCAGATTTGATAACCCAACTCCTTTTAATTAGCTGAATCGAATGTCTTTTCAGCCGTCTTGGCTCTTTGATATTTTTCTGTCCACTGTGTGAGCGATGCCGTGTGATATGCTTGTGATTACAACTTGGAGCTTGATTGTTTTCTCACTTGGCTGCACGGATTTACAGTATGGCCTGCACAAAAAAGATATTAATGTGGCTCCGTTGTTGGCTTTATTTTAATGCACAAACCTGACTGGATCTTCAAAACATTCTCTAGCTTGCTTAGTCAAATAATTTTATTTTATTTTTTTCCTGTTCATTAGGGGACCCTCTTCCACCCTCCATGGCGACACAGCCCAGCCGTTTCCCCGACTACCTGGACACCATCCCAGGAACAGACGTGGACCTGGGCACCCTGGAGGGTGAGAGTATGGCGGTGGAAGGTGAAGAGCTGATGCCCAGTCTTCAGGAGGCCCTGAGCTCTGACATCCTCAACGACATGGAGTCTGTGCTGGCAGCTACCAAGATCGACAAGGAGAGCTTCCTCACATGGTTATAGAGGATGGGAGCAGGGCGCTCCTTACTCCTCCTCTCCCTACACTCTGAACTGCTGCCTGCTCTAATCTGTGAAGGATTCATAGATGCTTTTACGAGACATTTCAGCGAGCGTCTCTGGACTCCTGTCTCTGCTTCGGCGTGCAAGGCCAACCTCTCTTGAGGCAGTATTGTGCTGTTCTTTTCACTGGTGTTATCTCTTCATTTTGTCTGCGTCTTCAAGGCTGGCCCATGAACAGACAATTACGCAAGGGTCCCTAAATTTTTCACAGGTCTGTCAGTGAATCTGGGGCATCTTTACCTAGAGCGGGGGTCGCTCCTTCCCCTGGTCTCCCCTCTATAGCCGAGCTGGGTGGGTGCACGCTCTCTCCTGCAACGACTGCCGTCATCAGTTTTCGCCTGGAGTCTCTGGTGCCTCTGTGTCTTGCAACATAGTGTGAAGCAGCACCACTTAACTGTATTTGGGACTATTGCATCTAGCTTGAGTAGCTTTATATTTGGCCTTGCAAGTTTTATATTTTCTTTCTGTTTGTTTTCAACGAGCCTGAGAAACCAAAAATGATGTATTTGAAGCATAAAGAACAATACTGATTTGGAGTAAAGGTAATGTAAGGCCCAGTTTAGACATGTTTGCTTTGCTGGGGTGGGGTTGGGGTGAGGGTTGGAGCCTGGGGACCGACTACATTGCTGCTTGGCTGTGCCAGCAAGTCTAAGTTAAACCTTTGATAGATCAAGTGCCTTCAGTTGTATTTTTTTTTTTTTGAGACGCGAGCAACACGAACAATTACTAAGTTTCTGTAATGCAGCAATAAGCATTAGGCTGTGTTCATGTACATCAGCCACACTTTCCTCTATCCAATGTTCAATAATCAAATTTTTTTGTTTTATAAACACATTATGAGGGGATTTAGGGATTTCTGTTTGTTTTTTAAACCCTAGCTTCTTTGTATCTCAGTCTTATCCATGTAATTCATGATTCATTCTTTGTTTTATCCTTTTAGTATTCTTTTATTTTTAGGTTACTACTAGCTTAGATCAAATGGCATTTTTGCTTGTTTTTAACTTCTTTAATAATTGATGAATTAATACATTTTTAACAGGGTCGACTGTTATCACAGACGTCACTTCACCAAGTCTGCCAAGACACAGATTGATTCAGTTTTGGCTTTTTTTGTTTTAAAAAAACAACAACTATTTAGCGGAGTTTATTGTCTCTAATTTACTATATACATATTAGTGTTATTGTTTATTTGTTGATCACATGCAGCTTTTACTATCTTTCCTAAACATTAACCAAAAAGGCAGATCTCTTGGCTAAACAAACTATAGCTCTTTGATCAATTAAACCTTGTGACAATGTACAATATACAAGTGTTACAATGTTTTGAAAGTGTTTCCCAAGGGAGCTGAACCCCCTCTGCTTGATGCTGTGCTGTGTGTTGAAATAAGGGGTTTATAGACTCCAGCTAAGACAAGTTTAAGCAGGTTTAAGAGTAATGTTGAGGGGTAGCGAAGAAGGCCAGGGTTTGACTGACTGCTGCGAGTTATGTGGATTGTTGATTTTTTTTGTGTGTGTGAAATGATCAAGAAACAATCAGTCAGGAATTGTTGCGGCGGATTCCAAAGATGTTTTTGTAATGACGCTAACATTTACATTTGCTTCCACAGAGTCCAGAAACAGTATGATATGTAAAACCAGCCTCTGTATGAACACACTGTATAAGCTAAAGAGAAAGTGATGTAGGTTTTAAGTGTTAATGGACACATCTGAATAGGTCTAGCTGAGATTTTTTTTTTTATATATATATATAGACAAGATGGTTGTTTTGAGTGACTAACCCTGAGATTTGAGGATGAGGTTTCAGAGCAGAGAAGCAAGTGGTTCTTCTGAAAGCGTTCACATGTTTACATTCTCGCTGAGTAAGAAACTGCTACAGCCACAGTGGAGACAACACACTGACACTTTTCTCATAATCACATTATTTTTGATGTTTACAGCACAACTACATCTTTTGCATTACTGCAGTAACCATTGAATTATCAGCCTGCCATGCATGCCCTTGGTTGAGAAATTGCAGGATATCACACTGATTCTTTTGCCAACCAATACTTGATTGGTAGCATAACTTGATGGAACAATATTGTATTATTATTTTTTATTTTAGATCAGAGCACATGAACATTTTTTTTATTCTGTGAGAAACCTCTCTATTTCTGATTTTATTGATCATTAAATCATGTGTTCATGATGGATTTAAGATGGATAAACAGTGTTGGTGAGAACAATGCAACTAAAATGAGTGGTACACTACAGTGCTTGTATTGCACGGCTACAGAGTTTTCATTTAGATGCAATGACACATTTTGTCACATAAACCTGATTTTTATGCTTACCTAGTGTGTAATTGTCGGAGCATATTAGCTGTTGACTGTCATTGTAGCAGTAGAACTAATCACACAAGTTAAAAGAATTTTGTATTTAGAGTTTTCTAAATGCACATGAAATGAATTTATATTCAGTAATGATCTGTTCATTTTTTTTTTGATAGATATGTGCATGTGTTTTAGAACAGTAAATTCTTTTACATTATATCTTGCTTTATGATACTTTGAAATTGGCCTGAAATAAAGTATATACTTTGTGGTAACATTTGCCCTGTGTGGTAATGTAAAATCGATTTCTGTCTTATCTGTATTGCACCATATATCAGAATGAGAAGCTGTATTGGCCAAGTATGTGTTCATATAGAAAGTATACAGCAAAAAAACAACCCAAAAGAACAAACAGAAATAGTGTGTATATTCAAGTGAAGAATAATATAATTATGTACCAGTTAGGCTTTTGGAACAAATACAGATAGTGAAAATGAGCACATGTAGAATGAATACATAGCCTACTGTATTAAATGGGTGATGTGATAAGAATAACTTTCAATGTGCTCACAGTGATATCTTAAAATTTCCTTTTCTTGTATTTTACATTAAATTTATGGCCTAGATTTAATAGATTAAATCTGCAACCTCTAAATTAACGTGCCTTTTATGTTGTATATGAATAGATTACAGTTCAGTGCAGATGCAGAAATGTATTCTAAGCAAATCAAAAACCATTAAAAACCCCAGCATTAATTGATCTCTGATGTAGTGTCTTTTGCTGTAACCGTCATGACGAGAGAAAAGTCAAGAAAATTATGTTCAATCTCAAGTTTTATTTTGAAAGTATGAATCAGAAGTGATTCTCCGATAGATATGTCTTTGTTTTATATCGAATATTTTCAGCACACACTCGTGTTACATTGCTATTCGTCTACCAGGATAACAACTAAGTCAACAAACAAGCTGCTACGTGCCAGATGATAGTAAAGTGAACGAGGGGGGTTAGTGTTATGCAAGGAGACCACCGTAAGAGTAGCATTAACATTATGTGATGACTGACGTGTATTTACAAACGCGAGTTTTTGCTGCCCTCTTGTGGTCGTGAAAGGAACTGTATGGATGGGCTTCATCAAGTTAGCATCAATGCAGACGTGACAGAGCCCCCAAACTTCCGGTGAATACTTTCATAATACAGCGGTAGCTGCGATAGTGCTTTCATGTCCTACCTGTCCCTTCTGTCGAGCGTGTTCACTGCCCTCTAGAGGCCACGGAGAGGTAGTGACACTATCAAAGTAGGACAAGCGGAAACACATCAAAACATGATCAATTGATTTCCAATGGTCACAGAGGATTAATAGGCTATTTTAAGAGGTATTGAAAGCTAGTAATTACCTTAATATCCACACACTTATCATTCAAAATACATCAAACAGCCTCCATCTAGTGACGTGACTCTCGCCAGCGTCCTTACCTTCCTCGCCATATTTTTTCTTTTAAAGCAAACAATTGTCATTGTCCAATTTCCGATAAACTACTGGTAGTTCCAGCATCAAAAATACATCGCACTTGTCCCTTGAGTCTCCAGTCTGCTTTCATGCTAGATGACAGTTCAGTCGATATGATATTGAATCATGAATGTTTCAAGGCTTTAAGTAAGACACATTTGTGAGCCTGAAAAGTGGTCCAGGAGGAAATATGGACAATGAATTTAATTAAACATTATATGAACTTTAAAACTGCTCTGTGCATGAAATCAAGCATGGTCTCTGAGAACTTCGAGCCCTGGTGTCCACTGCCCCCTTCTGGTCACAGACGGAACTGCAACATGTACTTAATCAAATTAGCGTCAATGAATACTTCATAGCATACTTCCACAT
Source organism: Hollardia meadi (assembly GCA_037974645.1). NCBI lineage: Eukaryota > Metazoa > Chordata > Actinopteri > Tetraodontiformes > Triacanthodidae > Hollardia > Hollardia meadi. The sequence goes on from JBBPCS010000023.1 coordinate 8,716,273, forward strand.
CCGCTAAATACTTCAAAATACAGTGACCAAACTGAATCAAACGGAATAAGGGAAATTATTGAAAGAATAATGTTATCTGTTCTCCCGTTTGTCACAATCAATTAATATAATAAGCTATCAATGAGGGTATTCAATGCCATGTTAATACTGTTAACTCTTGAAGGACCTACTAGTCATGGGTGTATCTCATCCATACTAGTCTACTTTCTCCACCATAGATGTAGAAGATGTTCTCGACTGTCACTGATGTTCTTACCTACAATAACATCAGCCCAGTTGGCAAGGCTACTGAGAAGTAGCAGTATCCATCTTTTAGAATACAGAATCCCAGGGAACGCTCCCTAAAGGTTCTCTATAGGTTATAATTCTTATAACCTTTAATAAATGTTGCAACAACGTTCTTTAAATGTTATATATAAAAAAACCTTTAGGGAACATTCCTTGAAGGTTCTCTGAGGTTTTTAAACCTTCAGACAACCTTTAAGGAACGTTCCCTGAAGGTTCTCTGAAGGTTTTTTGTGTAACCATTAGACAACATTTAGGGAATGTTTCCTGGAGATTCTCTGAAGGTTACACAATAACTTTCAGAGAACCTGGGTCTGGAGTATGGCTTGATATTGTATAAAGAAATTATGATACCAGTACCAATACCAGTACCCTTAAAGTGACACTACTTCAGCTCTGTATAATACACCATGCTCAACTTTATCACACCACAGACTGTGTTGGTTTTAGTTGTTGCGCTAGTTGGCCAATCACACGTCACATTAAATTGAAGAACACGTGAGGTGATGATGGTGTGCTGCGAGCAAAACCACACAAATAGTCATTTTTTCTAGATTTGGATACAAAAAGGGTTGAATGCAGGTATTGTTTATCTGGAAAAGTTTTGATACTATTTTGTTAAATCACAGGACCCAAATCAGTGTCAACATTAAAACCTCTGACACCGCTCAGCCACAACAACGTTTTAATCTTGTGGCTGATTTGGTTTGTGTGGGCTCCAAGGTGAGGCTTCCATGGATCTGACTTGTTACAGCGCATCCCGTGGATCTGCAATCATATTGGGATGTGGGGAGTTTGGGGGCCAGATCCATTGACTGTAGGAAGGACAACATGACAGTTCCCCATAAGTGAAGCCAAAACATCTTGATTGCCCCCTGGTGGGCAACAAGTTACATTAAAGAGTTCCAATGAGACAGTAACTCTGGTCTCAGTGCTATGACAAGTCAGAGTAAAAACCTGATTGTATTTATAAGTAGGAGGGTCTTGTTACTTACGTATCTAATCAAATCAAATTCAAATCAAATTTTATTTGTATAGCGCCAATTCACAACAAAGTTATCTCATGACACTTAACATGTAGAGTAGGTCTA
>JBBPCS010000023.1:8717748-8728875 GCA_037974645.1 Hollardia meadi
TTACAAACGAAAATAAGAGATTTAAAATTCAATTTAGAAATCAGTTAACTTAAAAAAGGCCAAAAATAGAGAACTTAAAAAAAATGTATTTAAAAAAAAAAAAGGATTACATATGTTAGGAGATGATCTGATCTACAATTAGATAAACTGTATAAGATGTAATATAGCCAAACGTGCTTATATATTAACCGGGACTGATCAGGTTCTGACAGGTACATCTAATTTTGCTTAAATTGCACTCCACATTTCCCTCACTTGCTTCTTTTCCAACCAAACGATGAGAGAGGAAACGAGGAAATATGTTTCAAGAGAAATGAGACGTCCTTTCCTCTGAAGCGTCATGCGAAGCGACGTCCGCTTCTGATGATGGCGGCAGCTGATCACAGATTGGTCAGCTGTCGGTGGGCTTTAACAGCTGTAGAGACTTTTGATGGAGTTTGTCTCTTGTTCTCATCTCAGGTTGTCAGATATGATTTGTCATGCGGCCCTCGCGTCTTATCCAGACTTACCCTTTGGCGTCCATGGCCAACGCGCAATGGCTCGCGTCTAATAAAGACAGTTATAAGTGTTTTCTCTCTGTTACCTGTTTAACAAACAACTGCACATGAACAACAAGCTGCAGTCTGTATCTTCCTGTTGGCCCCATTGCAAAACATCTGCGTATCCCTGGCACAAGATCATACTTAAGGGTATTGTAGTCGTTTGGCACACATGGACTACAAAAATGGAGGACAAAGATAGAATGTATGAGAAACATTTTAAAGCATTTAAAAAACAAGTGGGTTTTTTCCCTCAACAATGATGCTATGAAAAACACCAGGAAAATGCACTCATATATTATCACAGTATACAAGTCATGGGACTTATATGTTCATTAAGTCTCTTAAGGTATGCTGTATATTATTTTTCATTGCTTTCCGAAGTACAGCATCAGGAATCATCAGTGCAATATTTTGAACCTGCACCTCTTTACCTTCACCACTCTGCCTTTGTTTTTTATTCATAAATGCCAAGTATTGTTGGACCCAACTCACAGCTTTGTTAGGTTTTTACCAGATATCACAAACAAATAGGCTACAAAAATGTGCACAGCACCTCAGGAAAAAAAAACTTACAGGATGTTTTAAACACCTTTGTGATATTGAAACTCAAACTCAGTAGGCAGCGATAAATAGCTGAACACATCACACCTACAACCCTAAAATGACGAGAAAGAAACATCAGTACCTTGAACATGTCAGGAAGCAGAGATTATAGAATCCTAACAAAATGACCATATTTTAATAATTTAGTATAAGCCACAGGGAACAGGATTGATTAAAAATAAATGACTTTGCTTGAAACCAAAGTATCTATTAAAGAAAGAAACTAAAACATTTTTTTAATCTCTTCATTTATTCAAATCAATTTTAGTAATTACATGTATTATAATGTAGCATTATTATCCCAATAATTATTATAATTAAATATCACATGAAAAAAACCTAATGGTTACATTATTTAAATTGCATCAGAAACTACCACAGATGAAAAGCTTGAACCATATCATGCTAAATAGTGGATGCAGATTTAGAAACTAAAACTTGGAAAACCAAGATGAACTTGAAAGCAACACAGCAATGTTTTCTTTTCACAGTGTGAATTTGGTATTTTATCCTATATGACAGCACTACAGCATGAATATGACAAAGAGACCACAAAAACAGTGACTGCAAAGAAAAGCAGTTTCTTGGCTAATATACCAGTAATAAAATATCCCGAGTCTAAGGACAAAACACACATTTCTTTCACAGTAAAATGCAATACAAAACAATACAGTAGGCCCTATACTTGGATAACAGATAATATGAGTTTATAAAATCCCATTATTTAAAAAAATGTTACTCCTTATATCTTACATCAATAACCTCTATAATTTGAGCTACGGGTCAATTTTAAGCAATCTGTGACCCAAATTCATGAGTGACTGCCCAGAATCTCATCCAAATTTATATCTTTCATCCAATCATCATTCCCAGAGCCAGACTTGAGCAGAGAGTCTATGAAGTCTGAGTCTGTGTTGATCCCTGGAACTGTGTTGTCTCCCTCAGGGAGGAAGTCAAAGGTCAGATGGTTGGCCCGGTTATTGTGGTAGCTGCTAGAGCTGGGACTGGGCTCTGAAAAGTTGCCGGCTGGTACCCTCTGTTCAGGAGAGGCCTGGTTCAGGTTTCCCACTGCTGATGGAGATCCCATCATTGGCTGGCTTGATCTTGGGCCTGTGTCTCTTATCGAAGGGTTATGAGGGAGCATCCCAATGTCTGGTGCTACCTGGTTTGGAGGGCCAATGTGTCTCTGTTGGTACGGATGGTTTGGCATGTCTAGCTGAGCACCCTGCGACTGTAGTGGATTGGGTAGCCGCCTAACACCGAGTCCACTTGTCACTTGCTTGTTGGCTGAGCCCCAGCTCATGTTGACATTTCTCATCAAGCCTCCGAGACCCTGTCCTGATACCCCTGAGGAATGCAGGTCAGTTGTTGTTCTCGGATGTTGTACACCTGCTACATTGTTCATCCCAAAAGAATTCCCTTGCGGGTTTGATCCCAGGAACCTAGCCTTATTTTGATTGAGTCCAATTCGATTCTGATTGTTATGCTGCTGGAACTGGCCGATACAAGAACTTGGATGACAGTCAGTTCTGATACCAAACCTACGGTCTGATGGTGAAGGACTCATCCTTGAACCAGACCTACATGACATGGACTGTAGGTCATTCTCGGGGACATTGCTGGAAGACTGGGAGGAGTTTTGACCTAAAGAGATACCCAGAAAAAACTGATTACGATTATGGTCTCTTGTCAGAATTTAAAGCATTTCTGACTTAAACAACAATGTACAATACCTGTAAAGATGTTTCCTTGTTGAACTCCCACCATACTTCTTGATTGCTTATAATCAGGTGGCGGTCTAGTGAGATGACGACTGAACTGATCATGAGTATTGTCTTTGTCCTGAAAAGGAAAGACAAAGTAGTAAATACTGATTATGTGATTAATAAATATCAAATTCTCAAAGAGTCTGAACTGCTTATTGATTGTTGAAAGCTGTATGTTGTAAAATGTATCTTACTGAATTGCTAATGGTGGGATGCTGTTGGTTAAGCTGTCTCTGCATGGCCTGAGTTTTGGCTGGGCCTTTCTGTTGGTTATTGGGTGTTGGGGGCCGTGGCTGCAACTGGCCTGACATGACTCCTAAGTTTCCATTGGTGGGCAGCCTGGGACCAGGAGGAACAACCTTAGGAGAAGACAGAAATGATGGTTTTACATTAGTAAAAGTAATTTTAATTTATATTTTAACACATGGACACACATGTCTTTTTGCCTCCTCTCTGCTAAGTGCCTGAGATTTGGAGCTAAATGTTGTGAAAGCTGTTGTAGAAAAACACAAAACTAAAACAATGCAATAATACAGTTTTACCACTAGAGGGCAAGACTCTACAAGATATCATAGATCTGTTTCAAAGATGCTGTTTAACCTCCAGAATGTGGTCATGGCTACTCCCTCTGCAGATGAAAAAGGGAGACTTGGAGAAAGGCTTTTTTTGGAAGGGGGAGTGTGAGCCCTCCTCAAGGCCTGCTTCTCCCTTGATAATTTTGTCTAAAGAGAGTGGAAAGAATCTCTGAGACAGCAAGAAATGTGTGCCAATGGGGAGCTAAGTGCCAGCACCATGGCTACCTCCATTTAATAAGCTCTCCTTTACTTATCACTGTGTTGTGTTTGGCAAGGAGGCATTTCATCCACTAGAAACCCATTTTGCTCCTGACACTATAACACTGATTAAAACATAGTAGTCGGCACATTCAGATGAAACTGAGGTATTCAAACTAGCTTTTTGTTTAAAGTCTTGTTCTGAATGTGTGCTATTACAGATAAGCTTTCTCATTATGGGTGTTTGAGATGTAATATGTCCTTGTAATGCATATTTTTTTCAGCTTTTTTAGGCAGCTGTGCAGACCATCCAAGCGCTGCAAGTAAAACCTGTCTTTCTTGTGGACACAAGGATACTCTCACTATGTTCAAGCTTCAATTAAGGGTAAGCATTTGTCATGAAAGAGGTTAACGTGCAACAAATCCAAGTCAACATGTGTTGTGTATACAGTGTCAGTCATTGTGTTGACTTAAAATGTTTCCCAGGGTGAAATGGATTAGAAAACCAATGTTGCATTTTGCAGAAGCTATTACTTAGAGGATGAATCTCTGTAGGGTGTTGACTTTGTTATCCCCAAGAGAAAAACAGAAAAAGAGACGGAAGTATGTGCATACATGTTTGTACGTGTGAATAATAACGAATGGGGCTGAAATTTGGAGAACTAAATGAGACCGGATCAGAGAACGAGGGAAGTAGAAACTCATCAGGAGTCGCAAGCCATTTCATGAGCTAATGTACGCCTTCTCTGCCTGAGTTCAACCCACACAGCAAACCAAGCATGGCAATGAGATTACACAGGGACTGAAACAGTGGTTTCTCCTGTTACTTTAGGAAGCAGAGTCATTGGCTTTGATTCACTGTACATAGTTATTGAGACTGTGAGAAATCGTGACCATCACAGACATTTTCCCTGCAGAGCTACACTAGAGGGTGTCGGTTCCATCTTTGTTGTAAGAAAAACACAATGAGGGCTGTTTTAGCATGTACAACTCAGTAATACTCTCTGTCACCCTGATGTGTCATGAAGCTGTTTTCCATGTTTTTTTCCCGCTCTCATTCTTCACGAGCTTGTTGTAAATGAATACCACATGTGGCTCAGGCCTCAGAGAAGGAGCAGAGTGATTTAGTCTCCCATCCTACGGCAGTGCAGGCAACTGACAGTGATCCAGGCCCAGCCTTACCGGCTCTCACACTGCACTTCCTCCAGTCTGGACTCATGACGCTGTCCCTTGGGAGTGCCTCGGCATCTGGACTTGGCTGCAGTTCCCTTTCCCAGGAAACAAGCACTCCCTTCACAGCACTGCTGGAGTGACCTGGTAGGCTCAACCCCTGTGGCCCCGCTCTTATCCTAACTGGGGGATGTGGTGCCACAAGATTATCAACAAAAGTTGAGGAGTCTGCAAGCAAATTTACTGCATGCAAACCTTTATATTAAGTTGTGTAATCACTGGGAGGATGAAATTGCTGCCAAATGTCTATCTTCACTTGAAATATCAGCGTTGTCTTATGTTGAGCAGAAGTAGAGCAAACTCTTTATAAGATGTTGGAAATGCAAAACTGAATGTAAATGTTCAGATAGGATTTACAAATACAAACATATTAGTGTACTGATATAAAGGGATGGAGATTCAATTCAAATTCAAATAAATAAAAAGGTAAAATTCTGAGAGAAAGCCTTTCAGAATAGCAGATCTAATTCTTATTGTGAAAATTAAAGTAAGAGATGAGTGAATAGCTAAAACACCCCTCATGTGAGAAAACGTATTTAGTTTCAATATTCCTGCACCTGCATGGATGGCCATATGGCATTTCTTACAGAAAATTCCATGCCAATTATTTTTAAAACTGTGAGGAAACCAATACGCTTTCCATAGTGGCAAAACTTAGGAATCAAATTTATTTCAGATATAATTCAAAACATCATTTACGACACCAGGATTGTCTTTCTTGTTGCTATTTACACCGTCATGGAATCCCAAAACATTTTTTTTAACTTTTTTTTTTTAACTTAAATACACAACACAGCTATACTACTGATGTGACTGATATTACATTTTGTCCTTGAAATAACATTGCTCATTGTCCACCAACCTAATGCAAGTTTTATACTGCATTAGTCTCCTCTACTGTATGCTGCCAGATGATGTCTTCATAGATTTGCAGAGCAGTGGATTTGAATTTTGACATGTTTGACTTCGAAACTGATTCTTAAACTGTAAGAAGCTTCAAAAAAAGCACCAAAGCTCACATCTGTTTTAAAAAGGTTCAGCTTAACTCAGTGGGAGGAAGTCGACTGCTAGTTGCTAATGTTACACAGAGGATCAGGGCACTCTTTCAGGACCTTTATTTCTCTGGCATTACTAATTCAGTTCGCTGTGAGACTCTTTTCTCTTCTCTGTGAGCTGTCCCTTCCTCATTAGCTGGACTTTTAACCCTGTACATGCTGACTGCAAGAGACAAACACCATAATCAGCCTTTTTTAATCACACAAGGTGGCACTTGTTTCTCCTCCATAATTCCTACACTATCATATCTCTAGCTCCACGTTTGCATATTTAATTTATTTAAACAAACTGTACTAAAAGCACAATGTCCTTGGGAAAGTTTTCTCACCAAATCTCTACCCCTAATAAACTCAAGCACAGCCACATGTCCTTAGCATTTTAAAGACCAGAGTTGACTGAGCTTTTACTTTCAGTTGCTCTGGGCTTTGGAAAAGTTTTCTTCTTTTAAATAATGTATCCAACTTCTTTTCAGGCTTTTTCATTGTTTGATATCCAGCTCTTCTAAGTCTTGTCCGCTTCTTTCTCACAACTGCAATTTTTAACTATGTACCATTTTTATTTCTTAAATAATTTTTTATAATTTTTTTTTAACATTGAGTATCAGTATTACTGATTATCACTAAATGCAACATTACTACTAATAATGCTAATGTTAATGCTGACATAACCAGTACTTTTTCTAACATTTTTTAAATTAATACACTGTGAGTATAAGTAATAAGTAAGTAATAAGTATCTGGCACATTGTGAAATCATTTATAGTCCTAACATTTTTTGTTTGCTTATTTCATTTAGAGATTATTCACACATTTGAAAGATTGTGCGCAATTTTGACTCGCATTCATAGAAAGCTTCTGCAATGAAAATATTTCTTTAAGGACAAAGTTTTAAGACCACCTATGAACATGCACAGCCACATGTTATGTAGTGTAAAAAGCTTGAGTGGTAAACCTGGTTCTATTTTACCCATGTGTGATGATGTGTTTGTCATCCTACCTTGTTTACTTCCATGTTTGTATAACTCCCTTACTATCTCTCTTCTCCCGCCCTCTCGCAGTCATTCAAGCACTTCCCTTGATCTGCAGAGGTTATGAGAGCTCTCTTGTGTGGCTTGCATTATCATTTCACACAAAGACAGCTACAGATACTGTGAGTACAAAAATGAAAGGGGGGACGGTCTAAATCTCCCCAATCATAACAAATCAGTGATTCAACCTCCGGCACCAGGCTAAGCAGATTACTGTCATTTTCCACCACTTGTCCCTTGTAGCTAACAACCTCCAATTAGCAAATCCCGCTGTGCATATCTGTGCCCTGACGGGGAACCACCATGACAAGTACAGAAATTAGAAGTCCTGCATGTTAATCTACCATGCACTGGCAATCTGTGTCATCGTCAAAACACTTTCAGGGGAAATGCATATTCAAGGGAGTCACAACAGCAAAGGCATAGACAGCAGCTAGAACAATACAGTCCCAAAGCAAACAGCATTTCACTGTGGCTGTTTCAGACAGCAGGTTGGCTGCTATGAGCAAAACGATTGATGAGGAAGACTAAAGACAGTGAGTTTGACTGCTGTATTATCTTACCTCCAGCAGAAAAATGTTATTTACTTTGCCTACAGTATGAATAAGATACACAAGTCAGACATTCAACATCTGCTGAAAAAAATAAGTAAAATCATACAAGAAATATAACATTTTGGTAACATAATATTGTAGTTTCAGCTTCAAGCTCTATAGGTGATACCATTTTTAATTAATCACTTGAAGACTTTGTAGCTACAATTTTAGTGATTTTAATGTTTACAGTATAGATCCATGCTACTTTTCTGACCTTGTAAAATAAAGCCTTTCAAGACTGAATTCCTGAAAAATTTGGAGATTTAAGATTTTCATGTAAGAGCAATCCTGTGTGAAGGAACTTTGGACAGAGCCCTTACCTGTCGTGGTTGTGACAGTTTGAATGGCAGCCCTGCGAGTACCGACTTGGGTTGAAGACAGAGAGCCCCTGAGGTGGAGATCTGTTGGTTCTGGAAGTGGAGAGTTGAATGTGGTTGATTCTGGCCGGTTGATGGTGACTGCTGTTGCTGGGCTGAAGTCTTGTTCACTGAGCTTGCCATGATGGGCATTGGCTGGCTGCCTGAATGAGGTGTTTTGGGGCTGAAGTGCAATGTGGGCTTGGTGCTAAGAACTTTCATGTCCACATGATGCGAGCCATTGTGGCCATTCGACTTGAAGAGGCAGTTGTTGATCCCTTTACTCTGGGAGCCAATCCTCTGCTGGCTAGGTGGGGCAGGGCTGGAAACTTTGTCCTGGGGGAAGGCGCTGGTAGACGAGTGGGTGCTCGGGGCAGGAGCCCAGCTAGTCAATCCTGCAGGTGGTGTTTGGTGGTGGTGATGGAGAAGAGAGCTTGGCTGCTGCTGGTTTGCTGCCATCTGCTTCAGCTGCTCTGCGTGAGATATTTCTGGCCAACAAGGCATGGCTCTGGGCTGCCCTGCCTGAGTATTAGCTTTCTGTGACGTGTTGGTAGAAGAGGTGCTGGTCAACGTGAAAGAGGGTCCCGCTGAGGCTGGTCGAAGCTGTGGCGAACCACCATGAACCTGGCCAAAATCCGGGGATTGTTCCATCTTTATCGGCCTTTCCATTGAGGAACAAAGACTGGCAGCTGCTCCTGCTGAGCTTGGCCGACCTAGATCCAAACCGAATGTATCATCCTGCTTTAGCATCTTCTCAAACTCCAAGTCATTCAGTGTTGGCACCGTCTTTGTCAGCTCATCAAAAAGATCCTGCAGCTCTGGGTCAATCTGACCACCACCTTCATCTTTAAAGTCAAAAATCATCTCTGCGTTTGACTGGCCACAAGACTGGACCTCAGTGGGCTCTTTTTTCATTTCTTTCAGGGTCATGTTGAATATGTCTGACCCCACTCCATGGGGCATCATGTAATTCTTCCTCTGCATGCCCATGGTTGAGGACCCTTGCAGAGAATGAGACTGGGTTAAGTTATGGTTGCAGGGCCCATGTCGCAGACCACTGGTATCCACACAGACCCGCTTAAAGTCTGATCCAGAGAAACCACAGGAGAGCCCATTCTGCTTTGGTGCTTGTCCTGGTGCATGTCCCTCGATCTTCCTTCGTAAAGATCCTTGGAGCTGGAAAAAAAAAACACAGCAGAATGAAATTTTAAAAACGCATAGGAAATAAAAGGTAAAGGCCTAATTTGACTTGGTACCTTCACTTTGCCTTCCTTTTATAATTATGAATTTCTATAGAAGACTCACCCAAAAGAAAAAAATCTTCATAGCAAAACTTTAATTATTCCACTTGATTCAAAACCTGCTGTGAGTCAATTTAAATCACTGTGATAGTTGTAAGCATGGGTGCATTAAATTCTACATCCAGCTCAAAGTGTCACCATGTAAATTAATCAATTTTCACAATTTGCTCCAAGGCCTGTAGATATTGTACTACACGTGACCAACTTGTGAAATTTAGGAAGATTACTTTTATTAATAGACTGAGTTTTCATTCAGTAGAACATTTGATTAAACAAGTGATGATGCCCCTTAACATAAATAACCCAGTCAAATCACTTTGTAAGATCAAGCAAATATTCAGATAAAATATACAAAGCTTTTGATTTTATTTAAACATTGCAGCGCAGCAATGAGACAAACTTTGCTATAATATAATGTAGTTTGTGCACAGTGGATGGGCTGAGAAGCTAGCTAGGAATCTGATACAGTTGACAGACCACAGAGAGAAGAATAGGGTCTTTGTTTCCCTCTTTTGCATACATTATATTTTCTTCCATTGTGCTTCGTTAGAGTTTCTCCTTTGGGCAGATTCTGCTTAGCATGCTGATGCATACAGTATGTCTGACTTCCTTTTGTCCTATCCACATGCATGTCTTCAGTGAAGGTAATAAGCACATAGTCATACCTCACAACTCTAACCACTCAATAACACCCCATAAAAGTGAAGCATTGTAAACCCTAACAAAGGGGAGGTTTTTAATTTAGGCTATTTATATTTTCAGGAACTGATATTCTTATGTCAACAAAAAAAATTGAGTTTCTTCCTTGTGCCTATGAGTCATTTAGACAGAAATTGTCTATCCAGTGGCCATCTCTGGCACACTGCTGTATACACATAAAATGACCATCTTTTAATGTGGTGCCTGCATAGAAGCAAAATGGCTCTGATTGCACACCAACCTGAGCACAGGAGAAAAGTATCAATGTGTCGAGTTTTTCACTGTTGGAACAAAGTTGAGTCATTTCCACCTGCTGGCACACATCACATTAGGATGATTCATAGCTTGGGGGTTTGGAGTGAATCCTGCAGTTCACTACAATTCTACCCTGTTCATATTATTTCTGCTAATGCTCTTAACAATTGCTCAGAGATACGTTCTCACATTTAATCGAGGCACAAATATCTCTGTGACTCACCAAGTCTCTTATTAAAGCTAATGGGTGTGTGTGCATTTCAACAAATTGAATGAATGTGAATGGATGATGATGATTATGTGGGTGGTGTTGTACAGAAAGGTGGAGGGACATTGATATGATCACTTCTATTCAGAAGATCATACCAGTGGCTTTGCATTTAGCTTAGTAAGTAGAAACTGTTGTACTTAACGTTAGTGGAGACCATTTTCAAATGCATGATTGCAATAGATTTCCAAATAACCATTTGGTTTATTTTAGTACAGTCTGAAAATCTATTTGCAAACATTTGAAACCTGCTTGAGCTCCATGACAATGACCAGTGGGAAGGCAGAACCAAAACCTACTGCATTCAGCAAAAGACAAAAAAAAAAAAAAAAAGCTGGGGAGCTTGTGACTAATGTCAAAGTCAAAGAAGAGGGACCATTTTGGTACCGGCTTCAACAGCATGGCTGGTATCGTTTTCACCTTGTGTCTGTGTGTGTAATGACTACTGAGTGCTCATGGATCAGAACATCAACATCAAATCAAATTTTATTTGTATAGCGCCAATTCACAACAAAGCTATCTCATGACACTGAACATGTAGAGTAGGTCTAGACCACACTCTTTACTATTAGTTATTCATTAGTTATTAATTATTAATATACAGAGACCCAACATTTCCCCCATGAGCAAGCACTTGGAGACAGTGGCGAGGAAA